>CAJQZJ010004765.1:5019957-5030601 GCA_907164525.1 Lophiomys imhausi
TAGGAGTTTTGTGATTGGCTAACCTTAGTGCTGATCTGCACACCTGTGCTTATCCTCATGAACTGCTTGGGATTGTGCGCTGGAGCTAATGGCAATTCACACATTGTGCATTTGCAGCTGTCACACTGCTGATTGTAAAGCTGACCAAGTCACAGGATACCTCCCTGCACACGGCCTTCTCTGTGCTCCAGGTAATGTCTTCCAAAGCCAGAATCTCTTCTCTTGCACCTTTGTACCCTCTTCTCGTATACTGGCATTTAGAAGACTCATGGTTTTTCTTCATTTTATTTGTTTGTGCATTACAAAAGAGAACATCTGATTTTTATGCTTACTTGTGAGGAATATAAAATATCTTCAAAGGCAAGTTAGTGTTAAGTATTTCTGGGTACAGTTTGGAGCACAAGTATCTTTGGACAACTTTGTTTTGATATGTTGAAGATATGGCAGTAGAATGAGATCTTGCAGGGTGTATTCTTGTGAGGCGTGGGTAATGTTGATGGTCCCCATGCAGAGTGAATCAGATGGTACAAACTAACTATTCATAGTGAGTGGTGGGCAGTAAAAGAATGCTTTTCCTCTTTCCTCTATTATCAGAAGAAAACTTTTGGACTAACTATGCTGATTTAGAACAGTTTTCTCTGAGGAATGGGTTAGTAATTGAAGCCATTTTATTGTCATGTATATACTAAGCAATGTAACTAGCTTTGAGCTTTCCATGGCCAGGTATGATGTGAAGAGTCAAGATGATGTTTCATATGATTCAGTAGCTCAGTTCATGAAATGCACACAGGATTGGGACTCTTATGTTACACACACACACACACACACACACACACATGCACGCACGCACGCACGCACGCACGTGCGCGCTCACACACACACGCACGCATGCACGCACGCGCTCACACACACACACGCACGCACGCGCGCGCTCACACACACATGCACGCACGCACGCGCTCACACACACACACACGCACGCACGCGTGCACGCACGCGCTCACACACACACACGCACGCACGCACGCACGCGCTCACACACACGCACGCACGCGCGCGCTCACACACACACACACACACACACACACACACACACACGCAGCTGTCCTCTATTAATTAGGGCTAAGGAACTATCCCTGGACCTCAACAAGCCTGAAGGCTGGGCTCCATCACTCTTCATCTCCTCAGGCTCTCACAGCAGCATCCCAGGGGCTGCTCAACTGCTGCATATATGGCTGGACACAGTGCAGGTTCCAGCAGCGCAAGCGCAAGCCTCACCGTGACGCAGATACTCAGACCCCGTTGCTGTGTTCACAGAAGAGAGTCTATAGCAGGAGCCTAAACCCTCCGGAGTCTTGTCATGCTTTTGCTTCCAGCTCTTCCACCATCCTTTGAAACCATGGAACTGGAACATCACACAACTGGACTGTCTTCTGGCCATGGCCCTGACTGAAGAGCTGAAAGGGAATGTAGGATTGTGGTCAGCAGCAATTATAGGTGATTAGAAAGAGCTCTCCAGTTGCTTGTTCAGGGAGATATAGCTACTTTCCATCTAAGATACTCATTACTTGGACAACTACTAGATTTATTTACATCTCTTGAAGAAAAAATAAAATTCAGGCTCATATATATGTGTGTCATTTGCAAACTCTATGCTCCATGAAGGCAAGGGAAGTAGGAAACCATGCAACAACTTGCAGGTGTGTGGTTACAGATATTGAATGAGATTGCATGGAACCCTGAGACACTCACACAGCCAAACACTCTGTCATGTGCCTGTTTTCAAGTTGATTGTTGGCCTTCCTGATCACTTGGGAAGGTACTCAGGAAACACAGCTCCAAAGCCTGGGAACCACACAGCTATGAGATGGGACAGTGCCCTAAGGGAAGGGTGTCCTGAGATACAGGAGCTCAGGAACCACACAGCTCTGAGAGGAGCCCAGAAGCCTAAGCCCCGCTCCTTCTTCACTTCTCCTCTTCTGGGCTTCTTGGCTCCTTTCAATGAGAGTCACACCAGACAGCAAATCTCTTAAAAGAGATTTATTGGGGGATGAATTCAGGAAATGAGGAATGAAACCAGGAGTGGCTGCCTCTGCTCTCAGGAGAACACAGCAGAGAGGTGGGCAAACAAACACAGCCTTTAGACAGGAAATTTTAGGCGGTGGAACTTTCAAGGGCAGACAGTTCCAAAGTGAGGATTGGTAGGATTTCAAATCCTGAGCTTGGGGAAGCTAGTGGGTTTTACTGTTCAGGGATTGGTAGGTTTCCCTGCTCAGGGATTGGTGCCTTTTTGTTCAGTCTTTTCACTTAAAATTAGCATAATCTAGGAAGGGTACTACTGAGGGGCTAAAACTGCCATTATGACAGGTGTGGGGGAGGGGTGATGGGGTGATCTGTTATGTATTCTACATGTTAATCAGTTTACTTCCTGAGGTCTGCTTTCTTTACAAGGTCATAGCAACGTAAACCTAATGATGCTGTGTTGCCTTACTTCCTAGCCATTATCTCTTGATGTTTTTAATAAAATGCTGAGGCATGTGATTGGCCAGAAAGAGAGATAGGCAGGGAAAAAGTGAGTGGGATTTTGGAGGAGTGGAGAAAAAGGGAAGACACTCCATGAGTTAATGGAAGAACATCATTCCACATGGCCTGGAACATTGGCATAGTGTGGAGAATAACAGTCCAAGGGGACATGTGTATATATTGAGATTTTATTTGGGGAATAATATTAAAAGCTATCTTAGATGGACTAAGATTGGACAATCCAGGCTAAGGCTTGTTAAAAACCCATCAGGTATCTCTGTGATTATTCATAATTGGGCTAAGGGATAACTGTTAGCATTTGGCCTGCACATATGGGAAGGTATCCTGAGACTCGTGAGCCCAGGAACAACACAGCTCTGAGGGGAGAAGGTATTCCCCAGTGAAAGTGTTATAGCTCTGAAGAAGGTATCCTGGGACTCATGAGCCCAGGAACCACACAGCTCTGAGAGGAGGCTTCCTCAGCAGAGATGTTGCAGCTCATAGGGGAGAGTTTTCTCAACTTCAGCTGAGCTGTGGAGCATTGGAGCCAGAGCCCCGCTCCTTCTTAGCTTCTCTTCTTCTTTTTCTTTTCTTTTCTTTTTTGGTTTTTCAAGACAGGGTTTCTCTGTGTATCCTTGGCTGTCCTGGACTCATTCTGTAGACTAGGTTGGCCTTGAACTCACGGAGATCCACCTGCCTCTGCCTCCTGAGTGCTGGGATTAAAGGCTGTGCCACCATGCCCGGCAGCTTCTTTTCTTCTTCTTCATTGCTTCTTGGCTTCTTTGCTTCTTCCCGATGAAAGAGTTTCAGCAGACAGCAAATCTCATAAGAGAGATTTATCTGCCGGTTGTGATGGCTCAGTGGCTAAGAGAGATTTATTGGAGGGTCCAGGGTGAGGATGGATGAATCCAGGGTGTGGCTGGCCCTGTTCCTGGGAGGGCAGCATTGAATTGAGGAAAGTGCAGGGCTTATATCGTGTTTCTTGTGGGGCAGAGCTTTTTAGGGCAAGGATTTCCTGAGTGAGAATTAGTGGAATTTCAGATCCTGGGCTTGGAGAGCTCAGGGATTGGTAGGTTTTCTATGCTGGGATTGGTGGGTCTTTTGTTCAGACTTTTCACCTTAAATTAGAATAATCTGGGATGAGTCCTATTGAGGGCCTGGAGATGACCTTTGTGATAGTTACAGAGTTTGGAAATATTATAACAGAGAGGGCTGCTGGAACTCCTCAGGCAGGCATCTGGCCACTTTCCTGTCTTGAGGGTTTACAAAGATTACAAAATTGCCAAGATTACAGAGGGAGTCCATGGCAGGGAAGTCTTTTCCCTGTAGCAGGAATAGGAAACGGAGACTGGAGAGGAGGTGCTGCCTCTGTGGACAGCTCCATTGACGGCTGTAGGCTGAGGCAGGAAAAGTTTCTTCTGGGTGGACAGCTCACATGGCAGAGGGCTGAGGCAGGACAGATGTCATCACCGTGGACAGCTCCCCAATTGGCAGCCCGCCATTCTGGCAGGAGTGCCAGGCACTGCCATTTTGACTGCTCCAGCCCCACATGCTGGGGGGTGGGGGTGGGGATGGCAGTGGTGGAACACTTTGATCTGTTTCGGCGCAAAACAACTTTCCTTAACTAAACTATGAACTTATACTAAGGGTTCAGATTCCTAGTCTTGGTCCCTGGCTGGCAGTGCCAGACCATGTAAAGCTCCCTGCTTCAGGGGAATGGCTAGTTTATACATTGTTGCCACAGAGATAGCAATGGAGCTCCTAGACTAGCTCCAGTTGGACACGCCTCCTGTTAGTGTCTGGCCTGCACAGACTGGTGAGCCCAGGAACCACACAGCTCCTTTAGGTAGGACAGTGTCCCAGTGGAAGGGTATCCTAAGGTATGGGAACCCAAGAACCTGGGCTCTGAGAGGAGGCTTCCACAGCAGAGATGTTGCAGCTCACAGGGGAGAGTTTCCTCAACCCCCACTGAGCTGAGGAGCTATGGAGCTGGAGCCCAGGTCCTTCTTGAGAGTCTTCTTCTCTTTGCTGCTTTTCTTCCTTGCTTCTTTTGATGAGAGAGTCACACCAGACAGTAAATCTCTTAAAAGAGATTTATTGAGGGAACAAATCCAGGAGTGGAGGGATGAATCTAGGTATGGCTTCCTGTGCTCCCAGGAGAGGACGGAAGAGAGCTGGGCAAGCACAGCTTTTTAGATAGGATTTGAGGTAGGGAAAGAGAGCTGGGCAAACACAGCCTTTAGATAGGATTTGAGGTAGGGAAAGAGAGCTGGGCAAGCACAGCCTTTAGATAGGATTGGGGGGGGGGAGAGCTGAGCAAACACAACTTTTTTTTTTTTTGGTTTTTCGAAACAGGGTTTCTCTGAATATCTCTGGCTGTCCTGGACTCGCTTTGTAGACCAGGCTGGCCTCGAACTCACAAAGATCCGCCTGCCTCTGCCTCCCAAGTGCTGGGATTAAAGGCGTACGCCACCACCGCCCGACCAAACACAACCTTTAGATAGGATTTGAAGGGGGTGTGTGGAATTTT
Source organism: Lophiomys imhausi (assembly GCA_907164525.1). Taxonomy (NCBI): domain Eukaryota; kingdom Metazoa; phylum Chordata; class Mammalia; order Rodentia; family Muridae; genus Lophiomys; species Lophiomys imhausi. The sequence continues at coordinate 5,025,011 of CAJQZJ010004765.1, forward strand.
CCAGGGCAGGGATTTCCAAAGTGAGGATTGTTGGAATTTTAAGTCCTGAGCTTGGAGGGCTCAGAGATTGGTGGGCTTTCTTGGTCTGGGATTGGTGGGGTTCTGTTCAGAGTTGATTTGTGACAGTTCCCGAGGCAGAGGACTGAGGCAGGACAGCTCCTGAGTTGGCCACACCATTTTGACAGGAGCAGACGCAGGAGCTGCCATCTTGACTGTACGGTGGTGTATAAACAGAGGCACTAATAGCTCTGATGGTGAGCTGCTTAAAGATTTTGTGATGCAATGCTCAGAGACTACACTTCCCTCCCCCTGAGTTTGCTGTCAGCAGCAGCTATAACTGAAGCCTCGGGTTCTGCTGCTTTCTCTGTGGCTTCAGCTTCCCAGTTTTTTCAGGCATTTGATCTCAGGTCCCAGAGATGTGCAGAATTAGCCTCAGGAGCTCCGAAGTCTTGAGGTGTTGCTGTCCAGAGGTATAGAGAGGCCAGTAGCACAGCCTGAAGATCCAAACATCCCTTTCAGGAATCACAGGGGATAGCACCCAAGGGAGCTGCAGAGCTGGAGAGGGGCACCTAGGGAAAGATGTAGGGGAGCCCAGAGGAAAAACTTGAAGCAGTCGGGCCTGGCTGCTGGAGCTCCTCAGGTGGGGGTCCTGGACACTTTCCTGCAAAGTATACAAAGTTTACAAAGTATACAAAGTTAACAAAGGGAGTCCATGGCAGGGAGCTTGAGTCTTGTTAATAGCCTACAGTTTAATATAACAGTTTTTATATAGATGTTTTTGTTAAACATTATTTAGAAATAGATATGGTGGCTGTATCCATCTGAAGTATTTATGGCTGTGCAAAGCTTCCTCAGTGACCATTACAGCTCTGGCAGCAGAATCATGTGTGCTGTACAGAAAGGAGTTAGTCACAGTTGCTAGGGAAACCACAAAGGTCTCATAGTGACAGCCAAGGCTCCCAGAAGGACAGGGGCTGTAGTCACTGTTACTCAGCCGGCCCTAGGGCCTTAGTGTTCCAAGCAGCATTGTTCCCTGAGCCCAACCACTGCCAAGGCAGCTCTCTGCTTCCTTTACAACATTAACTCTCAGTCCAGCATCTTGACAGCTTCCTAAGATTTCTATTGTAGATACATTGATAGAAATGTATTTCTGGGCAGCAGTGAGATCAGAGGGTCTCCAGGATTGAGTCAGAGGAAACAGGCTTATGTAGTGAACAGAAGTGACCTAAACTGAGTTTCCTGAGCACACCCATCAGTCATTGTCTTGCAGGTCAAGAATTCTGCCAGAGGGGCTGGAGAGATGGCTCAGTCGTTAAGAGCACTAACTGCCCTTCCAAAGGACCCGGATTCAAGTCCTAGCTCCCACATAGCAGTTCACAGTTGTCTGTGATTGCCAGGCATGTGTTGCACACCTTTAAACCCAGCACTTGGGAAGCAGAGGCAGGCGGATCAAGACCAGCCTGGTCTACAAAGTGAGTCCAGGACAGCCAGAGATACACAGAAAAACCATGTTTTAACCCCCCCCCCCCAAAAAAAGAAAAATCTTGCCAAAGAGAGTGGTGGGGAAGGTACTAGCCAGTAGCATGGAGCAGAACCCAGAAGAAAACAAAAAACAAACCCTGTGCTTTGACCTCTGGATTTTGTTGGCATCCAGACTATAATAGCTGAAGCCAAAGCAAGAGATATCCATGTATAAGAAAGTAATTTAGCCGGGCGGTGGTGGCACACGCCTTTAATCCCAGCACTTGGGAGGCAGAGGCAGGCGGATCTTTGCGAGTTCGAGGCCAGCCTGGTCTACAAAGTGAGTCCAGGACAGCCAGGGCTACACAGAGAAACCTTGTCTCGAAAAACCAAAAAAAAAAAAAAAAAAAGAAAGTAATTTAAATAACTACAGAGATACAAATATGCCACGGAACACTAGTTATAAGGAAAGAAGAATCACTGAGATATAAGATTTAGTGAGTTGTCCACTTTAGAAAAAATAATTGGCTTATTTATAAGATGGTTCTCAAATACCCACATATATTTATATGAATATTGAAAGGGTTTGGAAAGTGTGGGGATAGGCTCCAAAACAAGGGTTCAGAGATCATAGCCAGTATTGAAGGGAAGGCAGGCCATGGTGAGCAAGAGAAATGGAGCCCTCATGTTGCTAAAGGGTGGAGCACAGAGGATGAGATCCTTGTTATAAAAGTGTGCACCCTGAGCTCAGGATTAGTAAGGTACACTCATCCCTGGTATGTGAGTGCTTTATAGGCCATGTTCCTCCAGCTGGGGTTGCCTTCTAGCATTTTTTTTTGAAGATTTATTTATTTTAATGTATATGGGTGTTCTCTCTGCATGTATACCTGCATTCCAGAAGAGGGCACCCAATCACATTATAGATGGTTGTCAGCCACCATGTGGTTGCTGGGAATTGAACTCAGGACCTCTGGAAGAGCAGTCAGTGCTCTTAACCTCTGCGCCATCTCTCCAGCCCTGCCTTCTAGGATTCTTTTTTATTTTTCTAGACAGGGTTTCTCTGTGTAACAGCTCTGGCTGTCCTGGACTTGCTTTGTAGCCCAGGCTGGCCTTGAACTCACAGTGACCCACCTGCCTCTGCCTCCCAAGTGCTGGGATTAAAGGCATGCGCCACCACTGCCTGGCGCCTTCTAGGATTCTTTTTTTTTTTTTTTTTTGGTTTTTCGAGACAGGGTTTCTCTGTATAACAGCTCTGGCTGTCCTGGACTCGCTTTGTAGACCAGGCTGGCCTCGAACTCACAGTGACCCACCTGCCTCTGCCTCCCAAGTGCTGGGATTAAAGGCGTGCGCCACCACCGCCCAGCCGCCTTCTAGGATTCTTAAACTCCATCCTTTTGCCTGGACCCTCATCCCAACTTTTGTGATGATAAAATTATTTTCTTACAGTGGTAAACATCATAGCAAACTCAAATATGGATTTACCTCATCCACATTAAGAACAGTTCAGCTGTAATCTGAATCAAGTGTGTAAATCCTGTCTTCATCATTCTGGGAAAGCAAAGTGTTTGAGATTTGCCTTCATATGAAGTGAAATTAAAAAAAAAAAGATTCTCCTATATGTAAAGACAAGTTTAGCCTGTGGCTCTGATTAAACCAACGAGGAAGCCTTTGAAATGTCTATAATTGCAGTTCATTAAAACTTCAAAGGCCTAGAAGCTAGGTCTTCTTGCCTCAGCTTTCTGAAAGCTGCCAGTATGGCAGACACCACTATGAAGATTGGTTTAGTACTGGTTGCTTCTTTTCTTCTCCTTTAATAGATATGTGTTTATTTGTTGTGTAGTGCTCATGTATGTACAGATGTGTGTGGTGGTTTATGTATACTTGCATGCAGGGTAAAAGAGGTGTTTAGAGCCGGGCGTGGTGGCTCACGCCTTTAATCCCAGCACTTGGGAGGCAGAGGCAGGCGGATCTTTGCAAGTTCGAGGCCAGCCTGGTCTACAAAGTGAGTCCAGGACAGCCAGGGCTACACAGAGAAACCCTGTCTCGAAAAACCAAAAAAAAAAAAAAAAAAAAAAAGAGGTGTTTAGCACCTTCCTCTAACATTCTCTGCCTATCCCTTTGAAGTAGAGTCTTTCCCTGGACACAGAGCTTCATTCTCTGGGCCAGAGGACTCCTGTTTCTTGCCACCGTGGGCCATGGACATGTATAGGGACACCTGTCTCATCAGGTGAGTGTGGGGTTCTGAGCTGCAGCTGTCGTGGTTGTACAGCAAGCACTCTTTGCCCTTGACTATGGCTGAAGTCTGTAATGCTGACTTCTTAAATCAAGATCTAAAGTGAGGGCCTTCTTCCTGATGAGGTACAACCGTGTCCACACAACTATAGAACAAATGGACTCCACAAATACATACATGGGACCTGAAGACATGTCTAACATTAGTAGTTTTATTTAAAGACTTATCCCTTGAATGTATATTTTTGGGCAAGTTAGAAAAATGAAATGAAATGAAATTCCTGGGGACCGTGAGAAATTGAGGAGCATAGTATTATATAACAATCTATGTGAAAGAAAGCATGTCCTGAAAAACAGTTTCTGGTGACCAAAAACACAGCCAAAAGATAAAAGAACATGAATGTCCAAAGATATATGACAAGTTCAAATGAAATATGAAAAGTAAAGTGCTGAAATACTTAATATATAAACACTCATAAACTAAATGCTAATGATAGAGGACTCCTTCCTCCCTTGTGTGTTTTGGGGCCCTGGAACCCTAGTGAGAGTGTCACAGCTGTGTGGGACACTATTTGCTTCACTGAGCCTCTCATTCTTAGGGCTGGCTGCACGAGGCTCAGTTATTGCCTTTAGGCTCACCTATTTATTCATCTTCCTCCTCCTCCTCCTCCTCCTCCTCCTCCTCCTCCTCCTCCTTCTCCTCCTTCTCCTCCTTCTCCTCCTCCTTCTCCTCCTCCTCCTCCTCCTCCTCCTCCTCTTTCTCCTCCTCCTCTTCTTCCTCTTTCTCTGCTTCTTCTGGTAGGCTCTCCTCCTTTGCCCCTTTTGGAACCTTCTCTAGTTCTGAAGGCCCTGCTTCATAACCAGGCTCTGACTTACTGTGTGTAGTCATTATGCATATGGCTATAAAGAGTATTATGAGTAACAGAATGACAGCAATAACTAACAGTTTTAATTTAAGTATCAAATCATCTTCATTTGGCTCAGTAGAGTCTTGACTCTCATCTCCTTCTGTAGGATTGCCATTTGGCAGTCCACTAGTGGGACCACTGTCCACGCTGCCTCCAGTTCCTTCAGTTTTGCAGTCGGGGGGTGCAAAGCCAGATGAACAATGGCAGTTCCCTAAATCATTACAAATTCCATGCCCATGACATAAAGTCTCTCTGCTGCAGGAAGTAGGGGGTATGAAGAAGTCCCTACAAAGGGACTTCTCACAACCTTTATTGGGGCCACAGTAAGTATGGCTCCTCACATCCCCCTCATCAGGGATATCTGTCTGGTCAAAAGCATCCATACTCCAGCACCACCCGTCTGTCTGCGGGACCTGGATCAGGGTGTGTTTGTGTTTGATTGGTGGCAGGTAAGTTACCTCTGTACATATAATTTTCCCACACAGCATATTTTCAGATGAACACTTGACATATGTTCCTGAGGAAAAGCCACAGTTTCCAAACCGATCCCCTCTGCTGTTCATAGACATGTAGCACTGATCAGAGGCAGACTGTGTACCAAACCCAAAAATACTTAAACACTGAGAGCTAGGGTCCAGGCACTGACCCTCAAGGCAAACGTAAGTTTCATGGCATATGGAGCCATCTTGAATTCTCCTGTTCTCTGGACATGTTGCAGAGGTGCCATTGCAGAATTCTTCCAGGTCACATGATCCTTCAGCAGGACGGCAAATCTGTCCTAGCTTTTTAAATTTACATCGAGAACAGCAAGGCTCATTGTTACACTCTGCACCCTTCCTTAGTTGACAGTTTTCATCACAACACCGGTTATTCTCACAGGCACTACCACAGTCACATTCCTCTGACTCCTCCACCACACCGTTTCCACAACGGGCAGCCCTGCGCCTGCGGCTTCGGCGCCAAGGCTCATCAAGCAGGCAGGCCCCTCTG
>CAJQZJ010004765.1:5030611-5041038 GCA_907164525.1 Lophiomys imhausi
TCCTGTGAGAGGAGAGGCATTTCTTGTCCCAGGATGCCATTGTGGTAACTGTAGACTGGGAAGTTACTCACAGAGTAGTGTGCCTTTACCTTCAGGTGAAGCAGCTGCTTCTGGCCCTGCATCAACAGCGTGAAGGACACCTTCCCTTTGGGATCTTCATTCCCCTTGCCGGGCAGTCTCCTGGGGATGACTATTTCATAGGAAGAATTATACACAGATCCCATGTCACAGAATGTGCTCAGGAGAAAAATCAATAGCACCAAGATCCCTACCCTGACAGATGTGTGTCCTGGAACTCGTCTCAGACCCAAGTTCCACTGTTGGACAGCCCAAATGTGACATGTTATCTCAGCTTCCTTTAAGGCCACTTGCCTGATCTGTACAGAAGACAGAATGGAGGCAATCCCTTTCACTGATGCTGCCACTGACATGACCCAAACAAACAGCTGATTAATGTAGGACTATGTCCAGCAGTAGCAGCTCTCTCTAATAGGCTGATTTTCCCAGACTCAGGAACCCAGATCTGTGCCTGTCCCTTATGGGGTGCTGCCCGGCTCAAATCCTATGGCTTTCAGGCTGTGCATCTGTTCTTTCTTTTCTCCTGGCCTTGGTAGTTATGTACAACACAGGGACTCCTTTCAAGTGGAAGAGCTTCAGTGCTGCTTAACTTCCTCTGACGCTCGTGGAGATGAGCCCTGTATCTGCAATGACTCAGCCAGTTCTGTAAGTCAGATCATCGTTCATCCTCTCTGGGCCATGGACACTTGACATCAGTTAACCTGCTCATTCTCTAAGATCCAACATTCTGGTAGGGCTGTGGGGGAGGGGACAGAGTTCCTCTGGGTTCTCTGAACAATTAAGAGTTCTGTGTTGAAACCAAAAAAAAAAAAAAAAAAAAAAAAAAAAAAAAGCCAGGTGTGGTGGTGGCAGACACCTTTAATCCCAGCACTCAGGGAGGATAGAGGCAGGCGGATCCTTGTGAGTTCAAGGATAAGTCAGGGCTACACAGAGAAACTGTGTCTCGAATAAAACAAAAAACAAACAAAAGAGTTCTGTGTTGTCTTGCCTCTTTCCTTTCTTACAGTGGTCATGCTGTACCGACAGCTAGTTCTCTTTTATCCTTTCACTGGTACACACACACTATTTAGATGTTCTACTTTCCCTCATCCTTCTGTGTAGCAAATGAATTTTGATATTTTGTATCTGCTTTAAACATGACCCTTCTCACAGAGTTTTTCTAAGGCAGAAATGTTCAATGATCTTATTTTTACCATAGAGACAGATCAGAGCCTGAGGTCTAAGTAGTTCTCTCCAGTCTCACCATGAAAGCAAAAGAGCAAAACAGACCGGTGTCTCAGTTACAACAGAGAGGTGGGGCCGGAGGACCCCTGCACCCCACACTCGTCTGATTACAGTTGGCTTGCACACTCTGTGCAAGTCCAAGGCTTCAGTTTCATGTTAATATTGTTAGTGCATTTAGCACTATACATTTAGAAAGAAAACAAATTGTGTGTACACATTTCTTCCCCCATTTCTTGAGTCACTTATTTCTTATGCATACTCTAAAATTAACTAAAATAAAATTCTACATGGCATAAAAATAATTTTATATTATAAGCCAAATATTTACAATATAAATCATACAAGGTGTAACTGAAGATAATAATTGATTCAAAAAGGGGGCGGCATGCCTGTAACCTCACCACCTAGGAGGCAGAGACCTGCAGGACGATCACAGGTTCAAGGTCCAAATGGTCACCAGAGCAAATGGTGATCAGAGCAAGCCGGGGATACAAAGAAAGACCTTCTCTCAGGAAACAAAATGAAACAACAAAAAAAAAAATTAGATATCATCAAGTCATGATGTCTACCCTCAGTCAAAGATGCTTAGTTCCTATCAGATGGCATCAAAAGTCAGCAGAAAACGCATATTCATACTCTCAACTTCCCAAGTTCAGTTGGGAACTGACAGGAAAGTGAGCGGCCTCAGCTGCACTGACTGTCTTCTCGACTATCTCAAAACCTCTTCCAAGTACCTATTCTGGAAACGATCAAAGCTACTCAGCTGCTTCCCTGTGTTATACCTAACAAACATCAGAAAGGTCAGTTTAAGTCATAAGATAAAGAATCAATAGAATAGGCTATTTTTAAAAATTTTAAATATATAATTAAAATGAAATATTCAGTTTTCCAGTTCTCAAACTGAAACTCAAATTTTCTTCTGACACACAAGATCTCATTAAAATCTCTTGACTTCTTTACCAACAATATATTCCATTCTTTCAACTTGCTTTTTCTCATATTTTTCAAGAATGTAACTCTTAAAAAAAAAAAAAAAGCAATCCTTATGGTAACCTTTCAAAAAACACAAACTTTCACCAGGTGGTAGTGGTGGACACCTTTAATCCCAGCACTTGGGAGGCAGAGGCAGGGGGATCTCTGTGAGTTCAAGGCCAGCCTGGTCTACAGAGTGAGTTACAGGACAGCCAGGGCTACACAGAGAAACTGTCTTGAAAAACCAAAATAATAAACAAATACATAAATTTCTGAGAGGCATCTTCCAATGGTCACACAGTACATGAGCTGTAAGGACACTGCTCTCCAGCGAGCAGACATAACTGGTAAGATGAAGGGTGTCTGAGTGACAAGCAATGGTCTTAATGAGCAGGGTTAATGATAACGTGGCAACTGGAGACAACAGCCCACTGCTTGACTGGAGTTGTTCTTGTACTGTTTCCACAGACATCAGTGGTAGGCAGGCAGTAAATTACCAGGAATATAAGGCTTAGCTTCCACTAGGGGTACATTTTGTGTAACTAGCAAAACTGACTCATGTTAAAACATAATTTACTACTGGCCTAAGAAAATACAAAAACTGTGCTGTGATGTACAGTGCCAAATTACAAGGAGCAGGGAATTACTGTTGTTGAAGGACCTTTGTGTAGGGGTGGACTTACTTTTGAGTGACAACAGCTAGAACATCTCCAGGGTTTTTACAGACATCCAACATAGCTCTCATCTATACAAATGTAGATACGGCTTTCATTATGGGGTCAGATAAATTCAGCTTAAAGCTGCTGAAACACTGGCAAGCCATACTCAGACGAAAACCACTATCAAAATGTATGTCCTTTCCAGTCATGTCTACACTTCCCCACACTGAAGGGGAAAAAACACCCTAAGCTCTTGGAAGACACCCAAATGATAAATTTCAAAGATGAAAGGTAGAGTTGGTATGCCAGCAGGTACCACTAAAAAAGACTAGCAACTAACTTCGGTTCCCAAGGGAACACTGAATTCCAGGCCCAGGACAGGAATGCTGGAGATCTGCGGACATGAGAGAGCAAGTGTGACCTCCCTGATGATGTGTGGGATAGGATTTCACTGAAAACAACAGGACTCTAAGCTAACTATCAGCTACATTTTGCTGGCTAGAAATTTTGCTTAAAATGTTTTTCTCTGTTGCCAAGATCTTGCTATCCTGAAAAGTGGCCCCACTTCTCACAACAGCACCAGTCACCTGAGAGTAATGAACTTTTCCTCCCACTGCAGTGTCCAAGGACACTGTGGTTTTAATCCCATACCCCATGAGTAGCATCTGAAGAACAGTGAGGACTGTTCAGGAGCTAGCAAGTAACAAAGCCAAATGGAGCCCTTTTGATTGAAAAGGATGAGACAGAGGCTACCCGTGAGCAGACGTGTCTGCTAGGTCTTCTGGCTGTGCCTAAATACATAACAGATAACAAAGAAAAGGCTACTTTCTGGCCCATAATTATATTTCCTGAGAAAAGATACTGAAGAAAATAGACACAGTCTGAAAGATGCCAATAAATCTAGGCAGAACTACTACTATGGATGGCCATAAGAGAAAACCAACCAAACTGGATCCTCTAAGGTGCTGTTTCTTATCGAATGTGTCTGGGGAGCAGTGGGGGGGGGGGGGGGGGGCCCCCGGGGGGAGATTTTTTGGGGGAGGGGGGGGGGGGGGGGGGGGGGGGGGGGGGGGACGACCGACGATGACAGATTACTGCAGGAAAGCTGTGAAGGGAGCCGAGGGCAGAATGGATGCCAGGGAGGGGAAAGAACATGACCCAGAGCAAACCCCAGAGGTCTGAGGGAATACACCACCACCCTTGACAAGTGCGACACAAAGGAAAAGGCTGGTTTTGTCTAGGTGATCAGGGACAAGAGAAGCTAAGGCTATGTTCCTGCTTTTCCAGCAGAAATGGCTCCAGGCCAAGAAGTGTACATCCTGGGAGCTGTGGCAGGTAGCAGGCAACACCTGATCCACCACAGCAGTCCGCACCAGAACTAATCTAGCCAACATGCAGGGAGCAAATGGAGTGAAGCTCCGTAGTCCTTGATGCAACAGTTTACCAACCGAGCAGAAAGCCTGGCGTGGCTCCTTCACCTGCCTCTGGCAGCCTACTGTAATACATTACTATAAATAAATAGATTGTCAAGAAAGATCACAAAAGTCACAAAATAAGACTGAATCATCCATGCTCGCTCTGGCAGCACATATACTAAAATTGGAAGACTCAATCATCCTACGTCAATAATACATATACAAATTAAGCTTTTTTAAAAACAAAAACAGTTAACTGTTAGGAAACTCTGAATCTATTGAACCTAAATCTATATAGCAACTTTAAGCAACAAGGAAATGAAATTATGATTTATTAATTTACATAAAAATTACTTTTTACATTAAGGAATGAATAATTTTTCCAATTGTTAAAAACTGAAGGTGTTACTACTGGGGCTCGTGGGGAATGGTCTGCTCCTCGATCACCTGCTTCACAGCCTCTGCTAGCTTCAGGCGGTCTACTTTATCTGTGAACCCACGACCTGAAAGACAAGAGAAAACGAGTTCAGCAGACACCTTACCAGCCAGAGTCCACTACACAGCGTCCAGAAGCAGTTCAGAACCTCCATGTTCAGGCAGCAAATGAGCACTGAGCAGTTTCACAAAACCAGAGTTTCCTTTTTGTACGCCTAACAAGGGACTAATACCCAAGTATATAAAAACCCCTAAACATGTATAAGAAAGCTACAACTTTACAAAGACAGGCCCAAAATTAAAACAGGCATGTCACAAAGGGGAGCCTACATGTCAGAAGCATCTAAGAAGCACACTGTCGGAGAGATGGCTCAGAGGTTAAGAGCACTGGCTGCTCTCCCAGAGGTCCTGAGTTCAATTCCCAGCAACCACATGGTGGCCCATAACCATCTATAATGAGATCTGAGGCCCTCTCCTTGCATTCAGACAGAACACTGTATATACAATAAATAAATATTTTTAAAAAAGTGCCTAAAAAGCACACCGTTGCCAGGCAAAAGCCATCCAATCCCACACTGTAGTAACAGCACAGAACACTGGGAACAGCAGACAGAGGCTGCAGCGCAGGTGGGCATTTCTGAACTCAGCAACTGCTTTCAGTAACTGGTTAATCCAACCTTGTAAGGAAGAGATTACTTTACAAGCTGTTCAAGACACAGAAGTGTTCAAAACAGCCCTTTCCTTGTTAATTAGAACCTAGAAACAAACTAATTGTCATCCACTGGTGAGTGCACAGTACATTCATGACAACATTGATGGAGCTCACAAAACAATGCTGACTAAGAGAAGCCAGAGACAGGCTGGAGAGATGGCTCAGAGGTTAAGAGCACTGGCTGCTCTTCCAGAGGACCCAGGTTCAATTCCCAGCACCCACATGGTGGGTCATAACCATCTAAAATGAGATCTGGGGCCCTCTTCTGGCCTGCAGGCATACATATCTTCAATACAGAACGTTGTATACGTATTAAATAAATAAATACAAAACTCAGGCAGGAGAGATAGCTCAGTGCTCAAGAGCATTTGGCGCTTTTGCAGAGGACTCACGTTCAGTTTCCAGGAGCCACGTGGCTCACAACCACCCATAACTCCAGGTCCAGGGACTCAATGACTTCCTATAGTGACCTGTGCAGACACTAGCACGAGTGTGCTACACAGACATATATGTAGACAAACATGCATACACACAAAATTAAAATAAAACAAAAAACTCCTATAGACTACAGAACTAAGAATCAGGGTTGGAAGTGCCTTTGAGGGGAGGCTGCTGTTGGTAGCCAGTAGTGTTTACTCTGAACACTCACAGTATACATTCTGTACAGACCACTTCTCCACACCCATCACATAGTTCATATTTTATTTATTTATTTATTTTGTTTTTTTTGTTTTTCGAGACAGGGTTTCTCTGTGTAGCCCTGGCTGTCCTGGACTCAATTTGTAGACCAGGCTGGCCTCGAACTCGCAAAGATCCGCCTGCCTCTGCCTCCCAAGTGCTGGGATTAAAGGCGTGCGCCACCACTGCCCGGCTATAGTTCATATTTTAAAACAAATTCCTTGTGAAGTGAAATCTCTTCAGGTGTGGAAGTGGCCAGGCACACACAGGAAACAAAACTCTAGGAAACAAAGTCAAGCTCACTCCCTCCCTCAGCACACTGGCGCTGGCCTGACACAGCCTACTCAACTGGAATCATAGTATCACCCGGTTGCTAAAAGCAGGGCAGGGCAGGGCATAGGCGACTCTCTACCTTGTTCTCCTGGGGAAGGGATTTCCCACTGGTAGAACAGTCACATGACTCTGAGCTAAACAGATCGTTATGGGGAACTTTCCGGTACTCCCCCACTGCAGTGCATTGTCCCCTATCACCTGGTGAACAGCCCAGGAATGTGAGCAAATAATCTGGCTTCGTTTTTTCCCTCAAGAAACATGCCAGAGCGCTCCAGTGTTCATTCTGTGATGTGTAATGCACTCTGGACAAGTGCAAGAAGCAGGTACCAGGCCTGGCTGGGCAGTTACAGTGGGGCCTGTTCCCCACACCCTGCTCTGCAGCCCATCCCCACAGAGCTCTGGCCTGAGAGCAGCAGTGTGTGAGGCTGGGGCAGCAGCTGTCTTACCGTTCCAGCTGAAGCCCTGCAGCGCATCCCTCAGGAGCTTGCACTCCCGGTTGTGTTTCCAGGCTTCCTGTGTCACCTCATTCAGCTTCTCATCTTCATTCTCGCCTGTGGAGAGAACACAGAGCAAGTCTCACTTTTTCTGTAGCATCATGGGGTTTCATGCTGTCCCACTAGTTGAGAAATGACACAACATGCACAGATTCCTAGCCACTGTGGTCCTGGCGCTCCAGGCTGACCCTCTGTCATTGAGCTCTTCTAAGCTGCCATCTTCACACAGTATTCTAACAACCCCAAGGCTGAGTGTCAGGAGTTAGAGAAATGTGAGAACTGTTTCTGAACAAAAACATCTGGCCAAGAGAAGAGAAAAAACAAGGCTGTGTGTGCTGCCCTTTTCCTAAGAGCATCCCTTCCTTCAAAATACCCAGGAGGCCTGTTCTCTGAGTGCTCCTAAATGGCAAAGTTTTCAGGAAGACAGATTAACCCAACGTTTCCTGAAGCATCTCATTCATTAGCTGAGAACAGTCCCTCACAGCACAGCCATCTGAATAGGGAGGTCTTGGGATGGGAGTTGCCAACTTTAAAGGCCAGCATAAGGCTGCGGACGGAAGCCACAGCAGGGCTAATCGTGAGCTTGTGCAGTGTGGGGCTGGAAAGGTTCTGGAAATGGTGCTGACAGCCTCTAACCTATCCCTGGACCCTGTCCACATTTCCATTCTTTCCGCTCTGCTTTGTGCCTTCACTGTGAAACTAAGACAACACAAAATCACATGGCACACCTTGCACTGGCAGTTAAGTCTGAACTAGAACTTTACAGAAGACCAAAGACACAGAATGTACTGTGTGTCTGCACTCACACTGTCTGTATTGCCTAGGAGATATGGGCTCATTTTATGTGATGTACTTAGTTTAAGAGACAGACACATCTCACAACTGATCTGCTCATCTTGTCACATGCACACCAATGTGTGCTCATGCACACGCGCACACATACATACATGCAGAACATTAGTAAGTGGCATGACCTTTACCAGCCTGGGGAAGGATACACTGGGCAATGACATCTCGAAGCTTTTCCAAGGCAATATTTGAATCATCAGCTCCATTCTCATGGTCATGTATATAAATACCATCCTTTGGCTTAGTGCTTTACAAGTGTGGGGAAAGACAATAGCAAGTTAAGACCACAGAACCTAGCCCCAAACCCAAGATACCAGAACATTCCAAAAAATAACTACAGAGTGCATCCAACCTCTGAGGCCATTTAAAAGCTCTCTACTTTCTATAGAAAGTAGAAAGAGGGCAGACCCCTGGCTGAGTCCTCAGCACTTACCATCCACCACACCTTCCATGAAGAAGATCAAAGACATCCACTCACTCACCCCAGTAGCTTCCTCTTCCTCAGAATGGGGTTATTCACAGAGTGCAGGGGTTTGAGGCTGACTCTGAGGTCTTGGATCCTCATATTTGCCAGTTGCTCAGCATGAGCCTGCTGGATCCCTGCAACCATTGCCTGCATGTAAACACTGCCATCAGTTAATTCCCCTTCTCACTTTTTTTTCTTGCTATGTTACCAATGTTCATCTTGAACTCTTAGACTCACATGATTTGCCAGCCTAAGTCTCCCAAGTGAGTTATGAGTGTGGTATGCCACTGTGCCTGGCTTTATCAACTTGCACCCTCATTTGTCACTTGCCACTTGAAAGGCAGTCCAACACAAAGGCAAGGCACACAGTGTACTCATGACACACACAGTTTGCTCAGGCAGAGGGGTCATCCTCAGGATCAGTGAGGCCCAGGGACCAGCAGACCACACAAAAGCCACATACCAACTAACCTTCTCCCTTGCCAATGGGGAAGAAATTTCAGTAAGAAATACTAAGAGTGCTGGAGAGATAGCTCAGCATTTCTGAGCACACACTGTTCTTACAAAGGACCCAAATTAGCCAGGCATGGTGGCACACGCCTTTAATCCCAGCACTCGGGAGGCAGAGGCAGGCGGATCTCTGCGAGTTCAAGGCCAGTCTGGTCTACAAAGTGAGTCCAGGACAGCCAGGGATACAGAGAAACCCTGTTTTGAAAAACTTAAAAAAAAAAAAAAAAAAAAGCAAAAAACAAAGGACCCAATCAGTTCCCAGCCCTCTCATCAGGCAGCTCACAAACACCCGTAACTCCAGCTCAAGTGGATCTGATGCCCTCTTCTGGCCTCCAGAGGCACCTGCACACATATAACATACAGATAAATAAAAAAAAAAAATCTTCATATTCATCAAGACAGAAGGTAGCAGGTCACTGTGAGGGTGTCTGCCTTCCTTCTTCCTAGGCAGCACACATCCTCAGAGATGTCCATTTCTGAATCCCATGCAGGGAAGATCTGCTCTCTAAAATCCTCACATTCTGTTTTGTTTGCCTTCACGACCAGCCTGATTTCACCCCTATCTTACATGCTCTGTGCACCAAGCCCACACCGAAAGTGCAAAGGATATTACTGTGAGAGCCTTTTCCTGGATCCTGATTTTTCAGGAAACAAGAAGCAGCATGTGCTTGCCACTGTTTCCCTTTAAGCACCATATTCAGTCACACCAACTTCCCTTTTTCACACCTTCTTTTCAGATGACAACATAAGCACCACTGACCTTATCCATCATCAGCTGAGCAGAAGGTAGCACATTATCCAGGGCCTCTGTCGAGTTAAGCCAGGGATGGTCCAACACTCCCTCAATGGTGAGTCTTTCCTCTGGTTTGACCTTTAGGAGCCTGCAAAGAAAACAAACCAACAGAGACAACATGCATAGAATGTCCCCAAAAGAAACAAAGGAAGTTCGTGGGCTGGGCTCCAAATAGCCCTGGCTGCTTTTGACTTTCTACCAACTCCTACAGGCCTGGAGCTTCTAAGAGCAAGGCAGGGTGGGATGCTAGTTCCATATAGTATTTTATGGCTTGAGGTCTCCTGGTCAGCAGACTGAAAGTGGTACCAAAAGTTTTATTCAAAAATACTTCAGACCACATCACAGGATCAGTCGATAGACCAACATGCCTATAGGTCCTGCAGTATTTAATCTCACACTGAGGTTTCTGGGACAATGCTTCAACTACACTTGGCTGACAGTGACTATAAATTAGCGGAGGATCATGCAGTTTCATCTAGGATAAACTGGATCCCATCAGATGGTGGGACCTGAACCTTTCTTTACCCACAGATACTCACCACTAAGAGCAGCCATCACACGGGACTTTCTTCTAAGCCCAACACAGTCTCTGCATCAGCTGCATTTTGGTCACACTTCATAACCTCACATCCACTCACTAGCTCATCTCAGCATTCTCCTGGATTCTCTGCAATGCCTCTTCTTCTAACTACAGCAGCATTCCAAATGTCAGTCAGAACAAGCCTACAGCCCTTGGTGAGCCACAGAGCAGTGAGAGATCTTTGTGTGTGTGTGTGTGTGTGTGTGTGTGTGTGTGTGTGTGTGTGTGT
>CAJQZJ010004765.1:5041048-5052515 GCA_907164525.1 Lophiomys imhausi
TGTGTGTGTGTGTGTGTGTGTGTGTGTGTGTGTGTGTGTGTGTGTGTGTATTTTGTTTTGTTTTTCAAGACAGGGTTTCCCTCAGTAACAGAGCCCTGGCTGTCCTGGACTCACTTTGTAGACCAGGATGGTCTTGAACTCACAGAGATCCACCTGCCTCTGCTTCCCAAGTGCTGGGATTACAGGTGTATGCCACCACACCTGGATATTTTTGTTTTGCTTTTGTTGAAATCTTTTATTTTTTTTTGGGGGGGGGGGGTTCAAGACAGGGTTTCTCTCTGTATCCCTGGTGATCCTGGACTCACTTTGTAGACCAGGCTAGTCATGAACTCACAGAGATCCACCTGCCTCTGCCTCCAGAGTGCTGGGATTAAAGGTGCGTGCCACTGTGCCCAGCACTGAGAGATCTTTGTCTCAAGAAAAAAGCAGAGGAGAAAGAAGAGGGAAAAATGTGGAAGGCCTGAAAAATGACACTCAAGATTGACCTCTGACCCTATCCATGCATGCACACCTACATTCACAAGAGGACACCGAGGTATACTACAGCACTGGGCATAAAGCATAGAACAGAAGCAGTATATTGAAGACGGGTGGAAATTCAGACCCTGATCTCAGCACCACACATTTTACAAAATCATCCTCTTTATAGCACAGACTCCCTCAATCACCACCTTTCTAAGATTAATTCACATATTTTATATGCGTGCTATCTTCATGCACACCAGAAAAGGACATCAGATCCCCTTATAAATGGTTATGTGGGTGCTGGGATTTGAACCCTGGTCCTTTGGAAGAGCAGACAAGTGGCTCTTAACCACTGAGCCATCTCTCTGGCCTTACTACTACTTCTTTTTTTTTTTTTTTTTTTTTGTTGAGACAGTGTTTTTTCTATGTTGCCCTGGCTGTCCTGGAGTTGATTTGTACACCAGGCTGGCCTCGAACTCACAGAGATCCGGCTGCCTCTGCCTCCCAAGTGCTGGGATTAAAGCTGTGTGTCAACATGCCTGGTTAAATAATGAGAACTCTTATGTGTGAGGATCCAGAGATAGAAGAAGGGAGACGCCCACCAGCCCAACAAAGGCCCTTTACCCTGCCTTCCCACCTCAAGGCTTGCTAACCACCCTTTCAGCAGCCAGGGACTCACTTCCTCACAGCGTCCTTGGCCATCTCTGAGATCTGGCTCCACTCTTCTTCTGGGAACTCGAAACTTCCTGTCATGATCTTCCTCCGCATATCCTTTGGGATAGTCCGACTGTGGTGTTTAGAGTAAAAAGGAGGGTATCCACACAGCATCACATAAATTATCACTCCGAGGGACCACAAGTCACAGCTCTGAAAGCAGAATAGAAAAGTGTCATTCCTATCAGACGAGAGCCTCACACCTAAGGTCCTGTAAGTGTAACCCGAACACATACAGGCTGTAATCACCAAACTTCACAAGGAAAGCTGGGAACACCTGTGAGCCAACACTTCATGTATCACATGCCTATGAGGCCAGCCTGGAGAAAAAGAAAAAAAATGCAGTAGCTAAAAGTCAGCTCAAACTTCAGCATAAACTGTGCCAACTTGGACCAGGGAGGAGAGTGCTGAGAACAGCAGCTAGGGCATGTGCAAGCTGGTGCCAAAATAGCACAAGCCATTTTGTTTTTATTTTTGTTTGTTTTTTTGAGACAGGGTTTCTCTGTGTAGCCCTGGCTGTCCTGGACTCACTCTGTAGACCAGGCTGGCCTTGAACTCAGAGATCCAGCTGCCTCTGCCTCCTGAGTGCTGGGATTAAAGGTGTGTACTACCATTCCTGGCAATTACAGACAGCTATGAACTGCCACATGGGTGTTTGGATTTGAACCTAGGTCCTCTGGAAGAGCAGCCAGTTCTCTTACCCGCTGAGCCATCTCTCCAGCCCAGCACAAGCCATTTTGAAAAGGCCAAAGCTGTGTGACAAAATTCAGAGGCCTAAAGGCACTCTGTTGGCCACATGTAACGATGCCCTGCTCTATTCTCACTAATGGATTCTATTTGTATTGTAAAAAAAAAAAAAATACTACATGCG
Source organism: Lophiomys imhausi (assembly GCA_907164525.1). Classification (NCBI taxonomy): domain Eukaryota; kingdom Metazoa; phylum Chordata; class Mammalia; order Rodentia; family Muridae; genus Lophiomys; species Lophiomys imhausi. The sequence continues at coordinate 5,043,099 of CAJQZJ010004765.1, forward strand.
ATAAGAAAATACTCTAAGTAAAGAATGAGCAGGAAGTTCTCCAGTTAAAGTCTCAAACAGGAACTTCCTCTCTCAGTAGAGTCAGGACTAAGACGTGAAGGCTTCTCTCTACAGCAGCTCTGTGAGCCTCGTGTTGAGAGGCCACATGGAAGACAGGCAGTCTGGAGTCACTGTCAGTACTTGCACTAGCCTGAATGGGTCTGGATCTGCAGCCACCTCTCCTGCAGGATGCATACCATACAAACTCCATCAGAACAAGTGTACAGGAGGCCCAGGGTTCTCCCAGTGAGCACTGTGTATGACTCTGCTTTGATGAATCTTGTGTAGTTTGTTTCTGCATACTGGGAGGGGGGTGCACATACCCAAGCATTGCACATGTGCACAGAGGAGAGCTGGTGTCCTCCGCTAGCATTTTTGGCCTTGTTCCCTTGAGAAGGGGTATCTCATTGCACCTGCCATTTTTCTGGTTAAGCTAGTAGCCTGCAAACTACATAAACACTCTGAATGTTCCTGTCAAGAGTGCTGCTTAGAGCCGAGCATCACAGTGAGACCCTATTTTGAAAAACAAAACAAAAAGTGCATCTTAGTAGCCTAAATGAAGCCACACAGCTAGAGCAAGAGGATCCATAGCTAGTTTCAAGTGCCCAAAGAACAAGCACTGCATAGCACACTTTAAAATCTATTCAGCAGGTCCAGGATCTGTTTCCAGAGGTGCTGGCCTCATGGGCTCCACAAAGCATGTTTGGTACACGGCTGTAGGTACAGAGAGAACCACATAACCAAGGACTCACTATGCACAGAAGACACTGTTCAAATTAAACAGTAGCTTCTTAAAATTTTACCTTTTTCTTTTCTTTCTTTCTTTTTGTTTTGTTTTGTTTGAGACAGGGTTTCTCTGTGTAACCCTGGCTGTCCTGCAACTCACTTTGTAGACCAGGCTGGCCTCGAACTTGAACACACAGAGATCCGCCTGCCTCTGCCTCCCAAGTGCTAGGACTGAAGATGTGTGCCACCACACCAGGCTTCTTATCTTTTTCAAACTGGCATTTTTATGAAGTGCCAAAGAACAGCAACACAAATATACAGAGGGCTCGAGTTTCGGTTTCTCAAAACTAGCTCTTATGTCCAACATGAAAGCTGACCATGCCACTTTAGTGCCATCAGTGGACTGCATGGTAACCATGGATGGCTCCTGCTGCAGATACTAAACTAGTAAGAACCTTACTTCCTATGTCATTAGATTAGAAACTTGGGTTCCAGGTCACTATCTATACCCCAACTGCTGCTGTGTCATTAGCACCTCACATAAGACCCACTAAGCCCACAACGGGAAGGAGCTGACCATCTCCTCCCTTACCTTGTTGTAAGTGTAGGGTGTTGGCGAGGTAGGTATGATGCCAGACTTCTCCTTCTGGTGCCTTCTCTGTGCTTCCAGTACCTGGCCAAGAGTTAGAGCTAATAAGACAGCCTGTTGGAAATCACACCACCAGATTGGGACAGATGACAAGAAGGCTAAAGATAAACTGACAATCAACAGTCAAAAACTAACTCAACATCAATACAGCACTTTCAGCTAGGCATGTTGGCACATACCTTTAATCATTTAATGAATACATAATTGTGTATGTGTATGGGATTAAACAGTGAGGACATAATTTCAGGACATAGTGAGTCCCTATCTTTCATCTGGTGGTGGTGCCTCAGGCCTTTAATCCCAGCACTGGGGAGGCAGAGGCATGAGGATCTCCGAGTTTGAGGCCAGCCTGGTCTATAGAGTGAGTCCAGGACAGCCAGGGCTACACAGAGAAACCCTGTCTCCAATACAAAACAAAAACAAAAAATCACTTTCAAACTTCCTTCTTACTAGTAATTTATCAATTAAGGACATGCCCAGCCAGACCGAGAAAATGAGAATTCAAGTTCTTTTATCTTTATTCCCAAGGAGATTTGTCTCCTTTCTGTCCCATCAGGGAGTCTGTGACCACTGGCCTGTCCCTGGGGATACCCTTATGCCTATGCAAAAGCACACCCACACAGGCCAGATGGACAGAGACTATAATAGTCACATGGATCTAGGTGACAAATGCTCTCAAGAAGGTAGCTACTGCCACACATTGGACTGTCATTCTGGCCAAACTGTTCATTATACCAGTGCACACAACAGTGGCCCGAGGAAGACACAAGACTGGCAAACCTCGCATTGTTCTCCAAAAGGTTACAGGATGCTGACGCTCTGCACCAGTATGGCTCACCCCCACCCCAGAGCCATCAGTGCCATCTTCACTACCACACTCATGCTGCTGATGGCAGACACCAAGTGTGAGGCCCCAGGCACGGGCTGTATTGCCTCCCGTGTGGTGGCGCACGCCTTTAATCCCAGCACTTGGGAGGCAGAGGCAGGTGGATCTCTGTGAGTTCAAGGCCAGCCTGGTCTACAAAGTGAGTCCAGGACAGCCAGAGCTGTTATACAGAGAAACCCTGTCTCGGAAAAAAAAAAAAAGAAAAGAAAAAAGTTCTGCACCACCCTGAGTGTGTCCTACAGCACCACCCTGCTCCAAGGCACCTGGGACTGAATTCTTCCCTCTGTTAAGACTACCTTCCCTCCACACTACACATGTTTACGTCATAGTGGCTACCTCAGCAAGGTCACAGTGCTTAATAAATATGCCAAGCACAGAGGCAGTGAGACTGATGTACCTTAAAGTATTACACTTAAGGAAAAGATGGGCAGATACAGGAAAACATATTACATATGTGGAGGAGAGAGGACTGGTAGTATATATAACACAGGGGCCCTTGCTTCCCTGGAACTGCAGTATTTTACGATCTGCAAATCAAATCTCTATACCAGAACTCAATAAAAGTTGATTTAAAAAAAAAAAAAAACTGAAGCCGGGCGGTGGTGGCGCACACCTTTAATCCCAGCACTTGGGAGGCAGAGGCAGGCGGATCTTTGCGAGTTCGAGGCCAGCCTGGTCTACAAAGTGAGTCCAGGACAGCCAGGGCTACACAGAGAAACCTTGTCTCGAAAAACCAAAAAAAAAAAAAAAAAAACTGTGCATGGCAGTTAGGCGTTGTGGCCCACACCTTTAATCCCAGCACTCGGGAGGCAGAGGCAAGAGGATCTCTATGAGTTCGAGGCCACCCTGGTCTACAGAGAGTTCCAGGATAGCCAGTGCTACACAGAGAAACCTGTCTCGAAAAACAAAAACAAAACCCAAAACACTGTGTGTACACATATAATTACATGTTTTCGTGTGAGTGCAGGTTTGTGCATCCTAGGGCGCACACGCCTGGAGGCCAAAGGACAGCCTCAGACAGAGAAAGAAAGGCCTTTGTCTCCCACTGTGTTTGAGGCAAAGTTTCTTGTTTCTCTTTTGCACTCGGCAGGCTAGCTGGCATGTGAGCATCCAGGACTCTCCTGTTTCACCTCCCATGTCAACAAAGGGGTGTAGGGACTATGAGTAAAATCCACAGCAGCCTAATGTAGCTTCTAGGGATTCAAACTTGGGTCCGTAGGCTTGTGAGGCAAAGACTTTACCCACAGAGCCTAAAAGCTCATTTTAGAAGCAAAATTCTATACCAAATCAATCTATAGGTTTCTGAAATTGAACTTCCTGTTCCCCATTTTGATTTAAGTCTAGAATAGAAGGAAGAGTTGGGGCTGGAGAGATGAATTTGCAATTACAAGCACATATTGCTCTTGCAGAGGCTCCAAATTCAATCCGCAGGATCCACAATTGCCTGTAACTCCAATTCCAGGGAATGTAACTCCCTCTTCTGGCCTCCACGAGGCCATTTACATGGTTATACACAGATACATTCAAGTACACATAATTAAATCTTTTTTTTTTTGTTTTGTTTTTTTTTGTTTTTGTTTTTTGGGTTTTTTTGGTTTTTCGAGACAGGGTTTCTCTGTTTAACAGCTCTGGCTGTCCTGGACTCGCTTTGTAGACCAGGCTGGCCTCGAACTCGCAAAGATCCGCCTGCCTCTGCCTCCCAAGTGCTGGGATTAAAGGCGTGCGCCACCACCGCCCGGCTCATAATTAAATCTTAAAAGAAAAAGTAGGGACAAGACCCTAGAAGGTGCTGGGCATGGTGGTGCACGCCTTTAACCCCAGCACTCAGGAAGCAGAGGCAGGTGCATCTCCAAATTCGAGGCCAGCCTGCTCTACAGAGTGTGTTCCAGGACAGACATTGCTATACAGAGAAACCCTGTCTTGGGGTATATGTGTGTGGGTATGGCTTCAGACAATTCGGTAATACATCATAAGGACAGAAGCATGCTTACCTGAGGTGCTACATAATAAGGGGTAAACTGGGGTGTCATCAAATCACCTTGGTCAACTTTAGCAAACCCAAAGTCACATAACTTCACAGGGGCATCCTGAAAGAAAACAAACTGGGGTCAATACTGCATAGTTGTTAGGAAACACTTATAGAAGTCAGGTGTGGGGCTGGAGAGATGGCTCAGTAGTTAAGAGCTCTTCTAGAGGTCATGAGTTCAATTCCCAGCAACCATATGGTGGTTCCCACCCATCTGTAATTGAATCTAATTCCCTCTTCTGGTGTGCATGGAAACAGAGCACTCATATACATTAAATAAATAAATAAATCTTAAAAAAAAGTCAGGTGTGGTGGCTCATTCCTGTAATCTCAGCACTGCAGACTCTGAGGCAGGAGGATTACCAAATTTGAGACCTGGTCAGGGAAGGGCATGTGGACGCTGTTCTTAGTGTAGGGCCGCAGAGTGCTTAGCACTCAGGAGCACTTCCTGCTCTCGCACACTGGCTTTGGGTCCCAGCACCCATGTGGCAGTTCACAACCACCTGGCTAACTCCAGTTTCAGGGCATTCAATGCCCTCTTCTGGCCTCCACAGGCACTCCATGCAGCTGCAGGCAGAACACTCCTACACATACAGATCAATCATCAAGAATCTAAAAGTAATACAGAAGAAGGGACTCTACTCAGTCAGCCCTGATTCACACCTGTGGGCACAAGTCTGAACTCAGTATAGCTTCCAGCCCCTCCTCTCATCGGCCCAGGGCAATGGCAATGCCTCCCTCACTGTGAACATCAGCCATGTGTTTCGTGGCAAACAGAGCAGCTGACTAGTAGAATATGGTGCATGGGACAGGAGTACAGGGAAAACACAGCCTATCGGGGCTAACAGCAGCTCAAACTTAACTTTTAAGGTACTATGTACCAGCATGTCAATTCCTGCCTAGGCCCTCTTCGTAAGTTCCACAAACACACCGGCACCATCCAAACCACCCATGCCATGGGTGTGGTGACATTTCTGTTCAGCCCCGAACAAGGAAACAAGTGGGAAACTGAAGTGCTAGAAGTGCATGGCCTAAAAGCTCCTGTGCATGGGCTCAGTGCAGCAGTAGGAGGCACATACATGCAGTCCCAGCACTCAGGAAGCAAGGGCAGAATTTTAGGCCAACCTAGTCTATAGGGGTTCCAGGCTAGCCTAGTCTACAAAGCAATATAGTGTGACAAAAAATAAAACAAGATGCTGGGCGGTGGTGATGCACGCCTTTAATCCCAGCAGTTGGGAGGCAGAGGCAGGCAGATCTCTGTGAGTTCGAGGCCAGCCTGGTCTACAAAAGCGAGACCAGGACAGCCAGAGATACACAGAGAAACCCTGTCTTGAAAAAAACAAAAAAGGGCTGGAGAGATGTGGCTCAGAGGTTAAGAGCACTGGCTGCTCTTCCAGAGGTCCTGAGTTCAATTCCCAGCAACCACATGGTGGCTCACAACCATCTGGTGCCCTCTTCTGGCCTGCAGATCTCCGTGAGTTCAAGGCAGACAGATAAATAAAATCTTAAAAAAAAAAACAAAACAAAAAAAAAAAAAACAAGATGTACCTCAGTTGGCATAGTGATTGCCTACTATGTACAGAGTACTGGGCTCAGTCCCTAGTGTCACATAAACTCAATGTGGGGATGCATACCTGGAATCCCAACACTCAAAAGGAGGTAGAGGCAGGAGGATCACAAGTTCAAAGGTCATCTTCAGCTACATAGCAAATTCAAGGCCAGTTTGGGATACACAGACTCTGTCTAAGAGAGAGAGAGAGAACAAAACAAAGTGACAGCATCAAACGAGGAAAAACAATTTTTCTCACCAAAGAGTTATCCTTGAAAAGCAGATTTTCAGGCTTGAGGTCTCTGTGCGCAATGTTTAGCAAGTGACAGTGCTGTAGAGCCAGGGCTATCTGGAAAAGGGCACAGTGGACCAGCCACTTCTTAGAACAGCACCATCTCTAACAGCCCTTGTGTGAGAACTCAGAGGTTAAGTCAGCTACAACTGTGGCTAGTGTTGGTTACAGAACAGAAACTAAAAAAGACCTGGGACACCAAAAAACAGAAATGAATTCACCTTAGTTTAGTGATAACCTATATTTACTAAGCAAAAATGACCGCAAAGTGTCAGAATAAAGCAGTGGAAAAACCCCACAAGATGCCTAGCTGTCTGTTTACATGTCTGTGACAGGTACTATAGGGCCCACAGGCAGCAGTCTTCAGTAGGCAGGGGCTTCCCCAGCAGGTGGCAGGGGAAGTTGCACTCTAGGGAGCTGAATGGCAGGCAACACCTTCCAAACAGCTGCCTCTGTCCCCACCTCATGCTGCAATGCTCATCTTCCTCAATGACAATGCATCTGTCTGTGGAGACACAACAGTTTTGGTTTTACAGATGATCAGATCTCATCCTTTCCTCTTAGGATTGAAAAAGGAATGGTGTAATTGAAAAGTTAAATAGAAGAGATCCTGTAGTTCCTCAGCTCTGTGAGCAGTTCTTCTCAGCATTTCATACTGGTTGCTCCCTAATCAATCGGACAGGAGGCATCCAAAGACACTTGAAAACTGAGGCTGGAGAATTTTGCAAGAGTTTTCTCACAATGCTAACTGTGGTGCCTCATGCTTTTCTACAGTCTGTTCACTTGGTCTGAAGGCAGGCCTGAGGTTTACCTTGTCACCTCTATGAGTGGTCAGTACTGGCTGGAGTCGCAGTACTGACTGGAACATAAATCATTTCTACAATAAAATACAATGGAATATAATAACTAAGAATCATTCACTATTACAAAGTCTGAAGAAATGATAAAAGACATACAAGAAACATCTTATATACAAATCCCCTGAAAACAAGTTTGCACTAAAGCGTCTTTCAGGTGACATCTAAAGCATTGGAAGCTGCCTGTGCACAACTGCCACAGTTACAGTCAGTGGAGGAAAGTCAGTACCTTCCTTCGGGAAAGGTGACAAGCAATTAAAAGTAAAGTCCTCCCTCCCAAAGTATAAAAGGGCAGCACTTCTATGAAGGCGTCCTTTCTGGTTATAACAAAGCAGGCAATGAGAGGTCAAATGGAGCTTTTCTTTAAGCTTTCCTTCCCCTAATGCAATTGTACTGCTTATCAAGGTAGTGGCAGTTTGATTGGTGCCCAGGGGGAACTTGCCTGCTTTGTTACTTGGCTGGCTTGCTTCTCTGTAAAGTGCCGGTGCTGGCTGATTCTGTGAAATAGCTCTCCCCCTTCCATCATCTCCATTACAATTAAGAGTCGAGCCCTGTTTGAAAGCATTTGATTTTGTTAAGTTTAAAAAAAAGAAAAGAAAGAAAGAAAGAAAGAGGAGGGGAAAGGAAAAGAAAAACCCTGAAGCATCAAAAACTGACCTAAAGTGAACTCATCTATAAAATATGCAATCATTCTGAGTTCAGGGTAAGCTGGCCACTAATTAAGTGCAATGATTCTCACATTCTCAACTAAAAAAGAAAAAGAAAAAAACCAAAACATGAATTTGGGTTCCTATTCCTTCATATAAACGCTTCTGCTGCATCTAAATGCTTTCACCAACAGAGCATACTTGTGAAACGCAGTCGACTTCCCATTGGCGTTTAACACTGCAGCTCCTCTGACCACCTTTATCTACAGTGTGCATTTCCCACAGCCTCCTTAGCTGCACTTGCAGTGTGAGGTTAAGAATGCAAGGAAGGAGGCTCTCCCCTCATTGCCCACACACTGCAATGACAGGGTTCACATCTCAATCTCCACCTAAGGTGCGACTAAAAGAATCACAATGCTTTCATTCTTCAAAAGAAAAGTCACGGCAAGCAATGGGGCATTCTGCTGTATTAGCCTCTAAGACTTGATCTGGAATGACATTTAGCCTGTCCCACTGATTTGAAATAGAATCTACTTCAATTCCCATTTATTATTTCATTCATTTATTTATTTAGAAAAATAGTCTTACTATGTAGACCAGGGTAGACGAGAATGTATCCTCCTTTCACCTCAACTTCTCAAGAGCTAGGATTACAGGCATGCACCACTATACCTGGCTCTTTAATATTTTATTTTGCTTTTAACTAAACACACATGCACGCACACACGCATGCATGCTAGAGATTAAATCCAGGGCCTTGGATATGCTTGGCAAACACTCTACCACTAACCTATAATCCCCAACCCTTTAAAGTTTTTTGAAAAGAGAAAGTAATGAAAATAATGGTAAAGGGTTAGCAATTGAAACAAGACCCCACAGGAGCTGCTGACTCGGAGATGAGAGCTTAATTACACAGTCCCACTTTTACAGAGGTTGCTAAGTCTCTAAAACACAAAGAGAAAGAGGTAGGGAAAGGAGAGAGGAAGCAGGCAGGGAAGGAGAAGAGGACAACTCTGCAACATGACTTCCACATGGTTATGTAGTGATGGCCCTGTTTAGTCTTACCTGGGGCTGGACTCGTGAGGGAACTGTACACTGTTGGCAAACACTTCAATAATCTGAACTATATTGGGGTGTGTGGCACACATCATGTGCAGGCGCACCTTAAAGAGAACACAGGAAATGCCATCATTTTTCCCCAAACTTCCCATCAAAAACTGACCATGCGGCCAGGCGGTGGTGGCGCACACCTTTAATCCCAGCACTTGGGAGGCAGAGGCAGGCGGATCTTTGTGAGTTCGAGGCCAGCCTGTTCTACAAAGCGAGTCCAGGACAGCCAGAGCTGTTAACCAGAGAAACCCTGTCTCGAAAAAACCAAAAAAAAAAACAAAAAAAAAACTGACCATGCTTGGTCCAAAGGATAAGTCTACCTCTGTAAAAATCCTTATCACCTAGAATAATACAAAACACCAGTGTTTTCCTGTCCAGACCATTTCCTCAGCCTTCTCTCCACAAATAAAACTGCACCAGCAGATCTGTTACATCCTCTATTAGTAAATGAAAAAAATGAATAACACACTTTATTTCAAAAGTTACTGCTACTAATTAACTGTGAAGTAGCTGGAAGAAAAAAGACTGTAGGCTAGCTTTTCACACTGAGTGAGAGCACCTGATAACCAACGAGAGTGTGAACACAGTGAGAGCACCTGATAACCAACGAGAGTGTGAACACAGTGAGTGAGAGCA
>CAJQZJ010004765.1:5053182-5074721 GCA_907164525.1 Lophiomys imhausi
GTGAGTGAGAGCTCCTGATAACCAACGAGAGTGTGAACACAGTGAGTTAGAGCTCCTGATAACCAACGAGAGTGTGGATAGAGAATAGACGTTAAGCATACACACAGATTCTTCACATATCTCTACACTTTCTAGGAAGCTGCCTGCCTTAACTGTAAATACATGCATATTCTTAGGCTCTAAAAACATTTAAAAACAAGGGCTGACAAGACAGCCAAGTGGTTCAGAGTGCTTCCTGCTCTCCCAGAAGACACTAATTCAGTTTTTAGCACCCAAGTTGGGTGGCCACACGGCCTATAACTCCAGTTCTAAGGCATCTAATGAGTTCCTCAGCCCTGCACAGGTACTGCACACCTCTCCTCTCTCCCTGTGAGTGTGTGTGTTGAAAAAAAAAATAGCTAATTAAATGATTTAACCAGTACTTATATTTAATTGATTTGGCGGCGTTAATCCTTATTCTGCCATTATAAATGAATACACACAGACACTGGGTGGATTTTAACAAATCTAGGTCTGGGTTGTGCAATCCCAGCCCATCTAAGCTAGCTCATAATTCTATTACTCAACTATGACCCCATATATACATACGTCCCTTTGGAATATTATTCTCCACGCTATGTCAATGTTTCAGGCCACGTGGAAGGATCTTCTTTAATCTACCCCATGGTGTGTCTTCCTTGTTTACTCCTGGCTTCTTCTCCAGCCTCCTCTTCCTGAGATGCTCTATATCTCTCTAAAAGCCCCTAGTCCTGCCTACCTCTGTCTTTGCCCAATCTCCAGGCCTCAGCATTTATTTAACCAACCAGAGTCAATTAAGTAACAGACAGAAAACAGGACCAATTAACATTTAGAATGCTTAACACCACCCCATCAATGTGTGTGTATTGTATGCGTGTGTGTAAATGTGTATATGCTGTATGTAGGGTGTGTGTATGTATGTATGTGGGGGGTGCATGTGTGGTGTGGTATGGTTGTGTGTGTGTCTGAGTATGCAAGTTGAATAAAAGAAATCATACCTCATTTCTAGCTTTTGGACGATCGAGAAGGATTTTCAGTGCAAATCGTTCTTGAGTAGATTTCTTCACACAGACTCTAGGTGTAGAGAGAAATCACAAGGGCAGTTAGGATCTATAGAGCAAGTACCAAGATAGCATGGCCTACAGAGACCTTATCTCAGAAAGATAGACAAACAAGTAGAAAGACAAACAATTTGCCCTAGCATAGCAAGTGTCAAAGGAGAAGTCTTTTTCTTGCTCTCCTCCTCGGCCATTGGTACTAAAGTCTCAACCCCAACAGGCAATGTCAGCTCACTACCAAAGCACTGATCCCTCTCACCACGGCCCACAGTCTCAACTTACATTTCTCAAGATTGTTATTTATCTGTTTCTATTGTGTGAATGTTTTGCCTGCACGTTAGTTTGTTCACCACAACTTTGTTCTTTCCCTGTGGAGATCAGAAGAGAGCATCAGATTCCCTGGAACAGGAGTTTCAGTTGGCTGTGAGCCACTTTATGGGTACTAGGTATCGAACCCGGGTTCTCTGCAAGAGCAGCCAATGCTCTTAACCTCTGGGTCATCCCTCCAGCCCTACCTTTTACATGTCTTTGATTACATTTAAATTTTTTTTCATGTGTGTATATGTGTACGTGTGGAGGTCACAGGAACCTGCAGGGTTCAGTTCTCTCCTTCTAGTATTACTGTTGGTTCCAGAGACTGAATTCAGGCCTTCAGAATTATAACCAAGCATCTCTACCCAATGACAAATCTCACTGGTCCAAATATCTCTACATCTTAAAATTAACCCATAATACTACAGAACATGTGACCTTGCTACTTAGCTGTTTCTAAATGCAAAGAAAAAACAGAAAGCCTTTCTACAGTGCTTTCTCCTAAGCCTTTCCAGTGAGATCCTAGGACCCATATAGAGGAAGAGAGAACCAACTCCTGAACACCATCCTTTGACTTCCACACATTCACTCATAAAAATGCAAAAACTAGTAATAAAATAAACACCACCCGCTAGCAGCTGGTGCATGAGCTACAGGTACATTGTACCTGTAGTTCAGTAGTACATGTTCTTAATACACACAAAAACTGACACTTAAACCAAATCCAAAACAAAACAAAACAACTCGTCAATTTAAACTCAGGCTAATTCTCACAGCACATCTGAAGCCCAGCTCCAGGCTCATTTCCTATGTCTCTTCCCTAAGCAATGCACCCAGTTTTCCATGTTGTCTTACCTAACTGGACCACTAATTCCAGCTCCCAGTTTCTGAGTCCAGTTGATACTATATTCTTCTAAAATGGAGGTTTCCTATTAAAAAGAAGGGGGAAAAAGGGGACAGAGATGATTCCACTGTTAAGCCAGATAATTAGGCAGAGGTAGGACAGTCATGGCTCGGTACCTCACCTTCAAAGCCAGTCCACAGGCTTTTTTTTTGTTTGTTTTTTTGAGACAGGGTTTCTCTGTGTAATAGCTGTCCTGGACTCACTTTGTAGACCAGGCTGGCCTCGAACTCACAATGATCTGCCTGCCTCTGCCTCCCAAGTGCTGGGATTAAAGGCATGCGCCACCACGCCCGGCATCAGTCCACAGCCTTTACGATTGCACCCTTGTCTACATGACTGCTAGTACCTCCCAATCACTACCTCCCAACAGCATAGGTTCAAGAATGATGTGCAACCTGCCTACACGGTCTATTTAAGTAGACAAATGATGTTTTAGAAAGGGTGTCTGGGACAGACATTATTTCAAAGTATTACAGAGCTAGGACTTAACATGAGTGGCAGAATACTTACCTAGCATATGAGAGGCCTCCATCCACCCCCCACCCCCATGCTCTCAAATGTGCGCACACACAGCACGGTAACTTGAGTGTCTTTACTACAGCAGTCAAGTAAGCGTCCTTTCTGAAAGTCCAGAAAACCATGTCAAGTATTTGTAGAGGCTGACACAACTTGTGTGGATGGGAGAGTGAACTCTCAAGCCTAATCTTTCACCATGCTGAGGATAGTCTACTGGCAGAGAGCAGAAATACTCCATGTTAGAGACTGGGGTCCAGATACTCACTTTTACAGAAGGAAGAAAGAAGGCACTTTCAGACCCATTCTAGACTGCTGGTCCTCAGTGACGACCCACCACAACTAACTGAAAATATTTAAATCAACAACAACCCAGTGTCCAGGCGCCTCACTTGAGATTCTAGAATGACTGGTGTGGGATGGAATAGATGAAATATTCATTTTTCATTCATCTTTACCTGGGAAAGTCAACGACATTCTCTAGGGCTCAATAACATACAGTGTGAAAGGCAGGCAATTGCTTTCCATAAATATATTTAAAGCTAGACATAACTGTCAAAACAAACAACTACAAAACTGTCAGGCATGATGGTTCTCCCCTTTACTTCCAGCACCTAGGAGGCAGTCAGATTTCTTTAAATTCAAGGAAACAGTCTGCATAATGAATCTCAGGCCAGCCAGAGTTACACAGCCAGACACTGTCAGCCGTCAACTACACAGTTATTTTAGAACAGTATAAGCTAAACAAACTGAGAACTGTCTGTGTTTTAAACCCACTAGGAATGAGATCAAAAGCAGCATGCAGCCTGGCCCCTGCAGCTTCCATCCTCCTCCTCACTGCCCAAAGTAGTCACGGTGCCTCTCACTCCCAGCAGGGAGCCTGCAATGAAAAGTAACAATTCTGCCACTCTAGGGGACAGGGAAGAAAATGGCGGACAGTGCAGGTGAGAGCGGGTCAAGAAGGTGAGAACAGGTCAACCCTGTCTCGAAAAACAAACAAAGCTCCGAGACAATGGCTCCCGCCAGGAATGCAGAATCCCTGGGTTTAGAGGACAAACTGCTACACAGAGCCATAGAATACGGGGAAGTGAGCCCTCCTCAAAACTGGTTAATGGACTGTAAAGACTGGGAAGGCCAGGGAAAATCTAAAGCCAGAAGTGACTTTGCAGTCAACTCGATTCTGAAACCAGTCCAGAACCACAGGGGTTGAGCGCAGGGGGTAAAGGCCTCAGGAGTTCAAAACACTGGAAAGTCTCTGGGCACATCAGAGGCTGATATAACAAGTGGAGGCTGAGAAAAACAAAGAACCACCCTGACGGACATTAGCTTGAACAAGTAAAAGAAATTTCTTTTAATCCTAGGCAGCTACAAATAAAACAAGCTGGTGGAGAGTGAGAGTTGAGAGTTGTTACAATGTTACCAAGTGTCCAATTTGTTAACAAAAATTACTAGATACCTAAATTCAGGAAATTATCTAATTTGGTGGTGGGAGGAATCAGTAGCAACTGTCTCTGACTACTGAATACAAATTGATAGGCTTTGCAAAGATTTACTAGTTTCTGTTTTGTTTTTTGAAATAAGAGTCTCACTATGTAGCCCAGGCTGGCCTCTATGTAGATCAGACTGGCCTTGAATTCAGAGTTCCCCAGCCTCTGCCTCAAGTGCTTAACCACATCCTGCTTTTTTTTTTTTTTTAATATGTGTGTATCCTAGAAGCTAGAAGCAGGTGTCAGATCCCTTAGAGCTAGAGTTAAAGACTGCTGAGTGGCGTTGAGCCACCCAGTGTGGGCACTAGGAACCAAACTGGACTCTCTACACAAAGAAGCAATATATGCTTTTAATCACCAAGCCATCTCTGCACCCCTTCCTTTCTGGAAAAAGTTGGAGTTTTTGTTTGTTTGAAATATTCCCAAAGAGGGTTCAGCAGGTAAAAAGCACTTGCCATTAAGCCTGAGTTAGATACTTAGAACCCACATGTTAGGAGAACCAACTTCATGTGCACACATGCACCTACCCACCCACATACATACATACACATTCACACAACACATTTTAAATACACTCAAACACTAAAAGACAACAATATTGTTACTGAGTCAAAATTAAGGACTTTTTTCATTTCTTTTTGTTTTGTTTATCTGTATTTGATATGCCATCTCCCCGTGTTGCCCAGGCTAACCTTGAACTGTTGGCCTCAAGCACAAGCCACCATACCCAGCAAATAGACACATTGTCAATGGTGAAACGAAAACAATGAAGAATAAATGTATGAAATTGTCAAGTAAACAAAAACATGAAAAGTGTCAACACATAACAAAGTTGTCACTCTAAGCAAAAGAATATCTAAACAAACAAACAAAAACCTCTATTCTGGGGGTGGGGTGGGGGGGTGCACCTTTAATCCCAGCACACAGTAAGGCAGAGTCAGGCAGATCTCTGAGCTCAATCAAGGCCAGCTTGGTCTACAGAGTGAGTTCCAGGACAACCAGAGTTACACAGAGTAACCCTGTCTCGAAAAAGAAACAAAAAAGACAGAAAAGAAAAAGTCGTTTTTATTTTGGTCATTATTGGGTTATTTATGTACTTATTTATTTACAGCCAGAATTTGTAACCCCAGGCTGGCCTTAACTCCGTATGTGGCCAAAGACAATCTTGAGCTTTCTCTTATTATTTCATTTTTAGGGTGTGTGTGTGTCCCCAAAGACCAGAGGACAACTTGCAAGAGTTGAATCTCTCGAGCCATGTGGGTTCAGGGATCTCACGCGGGGAATCACCCACCAAACACTGAGCCACAGCACTGGCTGGGACCCTTACCTTCTGATCCTCCTGCGTACTAGAATTACAGACTTGTACCACCGTGCCTTATGCAGTGCGAGGGGTCAGACATGGGGATTCATGCATGGTAAGTAAGTACTCTATCACCTGGGCTACAGACATTCCCAGTCCCGTTTGGGGTCATTTTAGAGCACGGGGTGCTTTAACTTGTCTGAAATAAACTGTTCATGCTTAAGAGAACAGAAGGAAATGAATGCACAAAGGAGGAGGGAAAATCCAAAGGACAGGTTTTGGATGAAGGCGAACCGACTCCAGAAACTGAAGATCTCAAACAGGCTTGCTTCAGACCCAACAGGAGAGCTCAGAGCCGCTGCCAAGTGTTGCACTGAGAAGCAAATGGAGGCACTTGGAGGCAATAGGAACATGAGAGTCCTAAGAAGCCCTCTTAGTTTCACCCATATCAAGGACCTCCATGCTACTCACCTTCGTCCTAGCTGAGCACAAACTCCATCAGCCAAGGAAGTTAGAGGGAATCGGACATCCCACCCTACACAACCCGACACTCTGACTTTCAAATGCTCTCCAAGGATCCCAGGAAGGGCGAAATCCGGACTCACTAGATTCTAGTGATTAGAATCTCTACCTGTCATCCAAATTCTCTCGATGTCCCGAGGCCAGCGCTGAGGAATCGCCCGACAAAGTAGGGGAGGATGGCATCTCCCTCTTACCTTGATGGCTTTCTCCATGTTGTTGTCTTCCGACATGCTCTGCAGGGCTCCTGGAGCCCGAAGCGGCGGAGGCTGTGCAGCTGCCCGATCCCCTGGCAGCCCAGGAAGCAAAGGGCTCAGAGCTCGGGTCCCCGGGCCTCGGGGAGACGGGCAACGCCCGCCCCTGGGGACTGGAGGGGATGAGGGCCCGGGTGCCGGCTCGGCTTCCACAGGAGGCTCTAGGCTGGTGGGGGCGGTGGCGGCGGCGGCTGCGGCGGCCCCTGGGGACAAGTCTTTGTGTTGGGCCCCGCGCAGTCGCTTCCCGGCCTCATCCCCGGCCGGGGAGGCAGGCTCCCGGGGCAGGGCGAGACCGGGAGGGGCTCGGCCTGGAGCGCCGTGCAGGGGTTTTGCGGGGCCGCCGCTTAGGCCCGGGCTCGCCAGGTTCTGAGGAGAGGCCTGCGCCGCCGCCGCCGCCGCCGGCACCAGCACCGCCGCAAAGCCAAAGCCGAGCCCGCCGCCGCTGCTGCCGCCGCCGCCGCCGCCGCTCCCACTGTCGCTTCAGCGCCACACATCGCCGGGACGCCCGCGCCGGGCAGCCCCGCCGGCCGCCCGTCCGTGCCACCCCCTCTGCAGCCCCACGCCACCCCTGCTGCCGCCCAGTTCCGCAACCCCAAAGCACCGCGCGCCCGTCGCCGGCGTCTGCCCGGCTTTCCGAGGCTCCCCCAGGCCGCGAGGCTGATGTGCAGGCGCCCGCCAGGTCCTCCCCGAGACGCGCCGCACGCAGCACAAGCCCCCGGGCCTTCCGCTGCAGTAGCGCCACGCTTATGACGTAAGACGGCGCGCCCGCTGATCCGCCAAGGGAGCTGTGGGGCGCGTGTGGTGCGCATGCGCGGAAGCCCGAACGTTCTTCAAGCTGCAAGGATTTACACGTCCAGAAAAAAGCTGTGGTGACGGCCTTGGAGGCTGACTGGGGACTGGAACGGTAATTTGGGACGTACAGAAACCTCGCTATCTGAGAACCAACTGGACTGTGCTTATCCTGTCAGCTGTGCGGGGTGGGAGATGCATCTGCCTACTGCCACTTCAGCTTTCCGAGGAATTCCCCTAGACTTTCGCGGGGGCTGGGGGGCGGGGGTCGACCAGTTCGTGGTATCCACGCTTAGAGTTTTAGGTCCATTCATGAAACAGTTGAAATTTTTATTAAAGATTATGTAAACGGAAGTTTACACGTGAGAGAATTACAAGAAATGGAAGTAAGAGCTTCCCAAGAGCAAAGTTGGGGAAAACAAGGCGTACCCAATGGTTACATAGAGGTTAAGTTGTCAACGATCTTCGCATTGGCCCTACACAAACTCTCTGTACCATTTTTGGTGGCTCTCTAGTTACATCTCCAAAAGTTGCTAAAAGCTGGGCCTGGTGTCACATGCCTTTAATCCCATCAGAGGCAGGTGGATTTCTAAATTCAAATCCAGCCTGGGTTACATGGAGGTACTGGTCTCAAAAAATGAGGGTTGCTGAAGCAGTCCTCCTCCCCGCCCCTGTCTTTTGATAAGAGGTTTATGAATTACCTCTGGAGACGCTTTGGATGAAATTATAATGTATTAAGATGAAAGCTGGAGCCCCTTGGGTTGTACAAGGAATTTAGTACATGTCCTTTCTGTTAGATTTCTGAGGCACTCAGACAGAAGGCTGAAAAGAGATGGGAGCCTATCCTTCAACAGTTGGGACTGTGTTTATTGGTGTGCGCAGTAAGGGGCAGACTCCTCCAGCAAGTTGTAATAGTCTGCCAGAGGAAAAACCTGGCTTCAAACCTTTATAGTGAGGGTCTTAAGAATGCAGAAATAGGGCTGGAGAGGTGGCTCAGAGGTTAAGAGCACTGGCTGTTCTTCCCAAGGTCCTGAGTTCAATTCCCAGCAACCACATGGTGGCTCACAGCCATCTACATTGAGATCTGCCCGGGCATATATGTAGAGCAAATACTGATACAAAATAAATAAATGAATGAATGAATGAATAAATAAATAAATAAATGCTTTAAAAAAAAAAGAATGCAGAAATATCGAAGAGAGACCTCAGACCACTCTCCATCCCATTTTATGACATTATCTAAATCACTTTAGATACTAAAATCAAAAGTTCTGAATTTGGGCCAGCAGTGGCCATTGTCCAGTGTGTATTGAGGCCAGATTGGGACCAAGAGCTAAGCAAGTTAGTCTTCTTGAAGTCTCCCAAATGGAACTCTTTTAGATTTGCCTACAGCAGGCTAAGGATGTGTCCTTTGGAATGGACAAATTGGAACCCATAGCAGGTGCAGAACCAAGGTCAAAACATGGGTTACATTGAGTCACCAGGAAGGAAGGGGGGGAGGAGAAGGAAGAAAATCTCTTTTAAACCTGTAAAAATAGCTTAGTTAGGAACCCCACTTCATCGATGGCTGCACCTGATAACCAAAACCCAGTGACATCTCTCACTCAAGACATACTTGTAGAACCGTGACACCCACTGGACGGTATATAAGCAGAAGCTGAGCAGTGCTCTGCTCTGCACAGCTGGAGAGATGCCTCCTTGAGCTGCCCTTCAGCGAGAGCTTCCTCCAGTATCCTGACCTTGAACCAGAGACTACTGTTAGATACTGTTCCTGACCGTCAGCTAAGGTATGTCACCCAGGTGAGCAGCCTTGGGGAGATAGGGCTTAGGACTGTAGTTAGGAATTTAGAATGTGAACATTGTTTGAGGACCCTTGGCATAACAAAATGTAATTTGTGGGGCTAGAGATGACTCAGCAGTTAAGAGCACTGACTGCTCTTTCAGAGGACTGGGGTTCATTTCCCAGCACCCACATGGCAGCTCACAACTCTGTGTAACTCCTGTCCCAGGGGATCTGATAGCCTCACACAGACATATATGCAGATAAAATACAAATAAATTATTAAAATAATAAGGGTTGGGTGTGGTGGTGCATGCCTTTAATTCCAACACTCAGGAGGCAGAGGCAGGTGGATCCCTGTGAGTTGAAGCCAGCCTGGTCTACAAGGAGTTCTAAGACAGCCAGAGCGTTTCACAGAAACTGTGTCTCAAAAAACACATATAACAATATAACTTGTTATACCAACTACATGTCTACATTCTTGCTCACAACACCAAACATGCTCGGAAAGGAGGGTGGGCATCCCCAATCTCCCACAGTTCCAGGGATCAAGAGTCCAAATGGTACGGGGAAAGTTCCTAGAACTCAACCAAGTGATCTCACAGTCAGTGAAAAGATCCTGGAACCTTTGAGCTAGTCTCAGAGATGGAGGGGCCTCACTGACCTAACTAGGCTCCTTCAAAGTTAGGTTCCTCTGGTTACCTTATCCAAACATTTTGGCTGTGTTCAATACATGGTCTGGTTGAACGGAGAACTGGTCTCCCATTTGGAGTTCAAACTATCAGAACAAGACAAAAAAAAAAAATGAGAGAAGGGTGGGAATGGAGTGAAAGAAATGGTTGCCTCAGAGAGACCATATGGCCTTTACAGTCCAACTTGGGGCTCAGGACCAGTGAGCAGAAGAGAGCAAGGGAGGCTCATGAGGGCTTGGAGTCCTTGTAGGTCCTGGTTCCTGTCTGCTGTTTGGACTGTATTGCAGGCCTCTGGGCAGACTGTTTGGGCTCTGGTACCCCCATGACTATAGCTCTCAGTGTTTCCCTTTCTCTGGCAGCTACAGGCTGCTTCCCCACTGCTCCACATGTTAATAAAGGAGGTACATTTGTGGGAGGGCTCATGTCACTAATGCCTCCTAATGTTAACTGGTCCTGTTTGCTGTCTGTTACTTAATTGTCTCTGATTGGTTAAATAAATGCTGAGGCCTGGAGATTGGACAAAGATGGAGGTAGACAGGACTAAGGCTTGGAAGAGAAGCCAGGAGCAGGAAGGATGAGACATACCGGCCATGGGGTAGATTAAAGAAGGTCATTCCACATGCCCTGGAACATTTCCATATCGTGGAGATATGGCAGTTCAAAGGGATGTGTAGGAGTTAGATAAATTAGATTTAGGAAATATATTGGAGTTTCTGATACTCTCTCTTAATTCGGGGCCTGAAGAGCATTATCAGCATGAAGTCAGCAAAAACAGGAAAGACTCAATAGACTGAAAAACAAGTTTGAAATCAGGAAAACAGGAAAGACTCAATAGAATTGAAGAAACAAAGTATCTGGCCTGACATTATTTTCAGCTGCTAAGTGGGCGGAACCCAAATTAAGCTGAAACAGAGTTCCTCCTATCTGAGGACAGTGCGTGGAGCCCAGAAGAGAAGAGGCCCCTGATGCTAGAGAGCTCCAAGAGTCCTGCTGAAAAAAGGGCTGGCCATTGATGGCCAGCTCTCTCCCTGAAGCAGAAAGAAGCCGGTGAGCAAAGAAAGCCTGAGCAAGACACCAAAAGGTCAAGGACTGGACCCTGTGGCTCAGCTTTTGCCTAGAGGGGTTTGATCTGTCCAAACAGTGGCCTAAAGGAAACGGTGCCTGGCTTTAAGGACTGAGGCAGAGCAGCTGAGTTCCTGATTCAAAAGAAGTAAGTTGGCCTGCAGACGGCTGGGGTCTCCCACAGAGAAGAAAGCATGAAGCCTTATTTAAGGTGAGACTGCAATAACCAACGACCCTGACGAACCTGCATCTGAGAGATCCAGAAGAAGGACTGCTAAGTGTGTTAAAGAATCTACAACAAATACTGTGTTCCTGACGACTGAGGACCTGCCCCAGAGACTGTATCATTCTAAAAGGTTATGAAAGTAGTTGTTATGATTATCAATAGGTTTAGTGGATAGGTTAAAGGGGTTGTAGGAATTTATAGGATTAATAGTTAAGAAATTGTTTGTGTTATAAGTGAATTTAGAGCCGGGCGGTGGTGGTGCACGCCTTTAATCCCAGCACTTGGGAGGCAGAGGCAGGCGGATCTTTGCGAGTTCGAGGCCAGCCTGGTCTACAAAGCGAGTCCAGGACAGCCAGAGCTGTTAAACAGAGAAACCCTGTCTCGAAAAACCAAAAAAAAAAAAAAAAATAAGTGAATTTAGTAATAAATAAATAAGTGTTAAATAATAATTTAAAGTTCGGTTACAGGGATGTATGTATATATGGGGTCATATTTGGGTAATAGAATTATAAGCTAGCCTAAGATGGGCTAGGATTGCACAATTCAGATCAAGGCTTGTTAAAATCCATCCAGTGTCTGTGTGTATTTATTTATAATGGCGGGTTAAGGATTAACACCACTGATCAATTAATTATAATATAAATACTGGTTAACTTAATTAGCCATTTTTTTTCTACATATGGCACCCAACCACAACAATTAGAATCCATGCTTACAGCGTGAGAAGGCCTGGGTAAAAGGTAGTTTCCTAGCCAAAGAACAGGGAGCTGAACCCAAATAACCACCTAGATTAAAAATGGAGAAATTCATAGTCTCTCAAAATGTTAGGATTGCAATTGAGTTTGTTTCTCTTAGCATACAGATGATTTTTACACTGACAATTGTGGTTTTATGTATTTTTTTTTAAAAGATCTGACTAGGATAGGCTTAAGGGAGAGAGCTTACAGATGGAATGCCAAGTTGCTGGCAATAATAATGGGGAAAGGAGGGAGGCCCTTTCCCATAGATAAGAAATTGATGGCAGCTAATGCTCAGAGTTCCTTGGCTATGAGATGCTTCTCATCGATTTCTGGTATTGGCCCCCCAATACAATACAATCAAAGCTAGATTCCAGGAAATATAAACAGAGCTTTAATTACAACATGAGATGTCCTAGATTCCAGGAAATATAAACAGAGCTTTAATTACAACATGAGATGTCAGAGTTAGATCAAGGTTTTTGGAATGTTCTTGTTTCTTTGGTTAAATTTTGTTTAGATTTTTCTATATCGGCAGGAGATATTTTGTTTGGGCCCCCAAACAGGTTTTCTACAACCCAATTCAGCAGGAAGCAATTTTAAGAGAGCAACATCCCATTCCCAAAAGGTGGGGTGGGTGATTTTTTTTTTTTTTTTTTGGTCTTTTGATGTGGTATAAATGTTGTTTAGGGGTAATGGTTACAAACTATTAAATGGTCTTGTTAAGCAAGGTATTGGAGATTAGACCCAAGGATTTCTCTCTTTTTGTTTTCTCTATCATTCTTTCTCTCTTATATAGGGAGAAAAGACTTGAAAAGAAAAAGATGGGAATATGGGTATATAATATAGAAATGATAAGTTATAACGGTAGATTATTGAGTCTGCTCTGAAACTTAAAGCTATTGTTATTCTCAAAATAAGGTTATCTTTTGGTACATTGGTATAAAATTTTGTATATTGATAAAAATAAGATTAATTTTGATTCATTAGTATAGTTTTATATTTTGACACATAATATGTATATTTCTATTCTTATATAAGGTATTGTGCCTATACAACTCATTTAAAAGTACATGTTTACGCCGGGCGGTGGTGGCGCACGCCTTTAATCCCAGCACTTGGGAGGCAGAGGCAGGTGGATCTTTGCGAGTTCGAGGCCAGCCTGGTCTACAAAGCGAGTCCAGGACAGCCAGAGCTGTTAAACAGAGAAACCCTGTCTCGAAAAACCAAAAAAAAAAAAAAAAACAGTACATGTTTACTTCCAATCCTTTTATGGGTTGCTATTGCAATCTATTTAGGAGTCTGGGTAATACAGGTTGATTGCTGGCCAGTCAAGCTCCTGGTCATTTCAAATACTAGGTTAAACAGAAAATAAATGGATAAAAATACAGTTTGCTTGTTCAAAGATAGATTTATAAATCAATAGATGTTTTCAAAACCCTCAGAGATGTACAGAAAATGGCATTTAAAGATATTATTTTGAGAATTGTTTGACTTTTTAAGACAGTCAGCTCCAGACAGCTCCCATTTGACTTTGAAGAAAACAATGAGCATCAAAAAGAAATCTCCCGGGCTGGAGAGATGGCTCAGCAGTTAAGAGCACTGGCTGCTCTTCCAGAGGTCATGAGTTCAATTCCCAGCAACCACATGGTGGCTCACAACCATCCATAATGAAATCTGGTGCCCTCTTCTGGCCTGCAGATAGATATACCTGCAGACAGAACACTGTATACATAATAAATAAATCTAAAATAAAAAATAAAAAATAAAAAGAAATCTCCCATCAGAAGATAATACCTACTGGACAAAAATGTCCCTGCTCTCTCAAGAGACTATATATAGTTCAAAGATGGACCAGAGCTTAAATGCAGGTAGGTAGATGTCCTGATTCTGCAGAGACAGAATGGGAAAATCCTTATTTCCTGCTGCACAATTATGTCTGTGAGATATGTTTGGCCAAAAGGCTGAAGATGATGCTCCAAAGGTATCAAGAGATATTTGGGACTGTCTAGGCAGCAAACTGTCATATTTCTTTTTGGAAGCTGGCCTCCTATGCTTCCTATTCACTCAAATAACTTTATCCTTTCTTATGTCTTTGATGGGGTTGAAGACATAATAGGTGTAAAATTTCAATTAAACTTAAATTATTTAAGATTTTAAAAAATATAGGATATGATAGAAAATATTTAGGTTCAGAACTTTAGACACACCAAGAAAGATTTTTTTTCTTCCTCAAGATTGCCTGATACAAATAGGCTAAACATTATGTGTGTACCTTTTATATATGGTTTTCTTGATTGTTTCACATTTGTTCTTATTGTTTTTACTATGAGTTAAAAAATTTAGCCTTTTTATTAAACAAAAGGAGGGAAATGATGGGGTGGTGGTAAGCATTCTCAATGTTGATTGGTCCTGCTTGCTGTCTGTTACTTAATTGTCTGATTGGTTAAATAAATGCTGAGGCCTGGAGATTGGGCAAAGACGGAGGTAGGCAGGACTAAGGTGTGCAGGCTTGAGAGACGGAGAACATCTTGGGAAGAAGAAGCCCTGGAAGAGAAGCCAGGAGCAGGAAGGAGGAAACATACCACCATGGGGTGGTAATTCCACATGCCCTGGAACATTGCCATATCGTGGAGATATGGCAGTCCAAAGGGACGTATGTATATATGGGGTCATATTTGGGTAATAGAATTATGAGCTAGCCTAAGATGGGCTAGGATTGCACAATTCAGGCCAAGTCTTGTTAAAATCCATCCAGTGTCTGTGTGTATTTATTTATAATGGCGGGTTAAGGATTAACACCGTTGAGCAATTAATGATAATATAAATACTGGTTAAATCATTTAATTAGCCTTTTTTTTTCTAGAGGAGAGAGAGTAGGAAAAGGCTGACAAATGGGGACATGGGCAAGAAGAAAACAAACTGGTACAAACTGGTAGCTGTATGTCTCTCAATAGATGGTCACAGGGGCCTCAAGAGGGAACATCTGGGCTGAGGTCCATACAGGAAGAGGAGGGAGTTACAAATATCAGAGGAAGAAATATGGGCAGAGGAACAGTGTGAGTGAGAACCTGAAAGTGGACAGGCGTGGTGGCACACACTTTAACCTCAGCACTTGGAAGAGGCAAGAGGGTCTCTGAGTTCCAGGCCAGCCAGGGTTGCACAGTGAGAGCCTATCTTAAAAAAAAAAAAATGAAAAAGAAGAAAGGAAGAGACAATGTGAAAGTATATAAACCAGTTATGTTCAAGGAGCAACAAGGGACGGACACAGAACAGGGACAAAATATTAGCCCATCCACTTGCCTCCTGGATGTTTGGTAACTGGAGACTGTTGGAAGGAGGATGACACACTGCTTACTGGCTAAAGAAGGAGGGAGGGGGATGTCTGCAACTCTTGCTCTGGTCACCAAGCTCCTTTCAGGTAACAGGCTTCTTTTGGGGAGCAGTTAAGTTCTCTCTAATGACATACAAAGGTTACTAGATAAGCCAGTTTCCTCTGTGCACGCCCATTCTCGGAGTGCTGGCCTCTGCACATGTGAGTGGACTCAAAGGCCAGCACTTGGTGACTAAAGGAATTTCTATACGGCCCTAAAGTGATTTCTCCAGGACAGGATTATGGTTAGAATGGAGGGAGGAAAGGGAAAGGGTCAGACTAAAGATGCAGCAGCTGCCCCATCATAGGATTTTGGGTCTTATTCTAAGCCACAGAAAGGTGTTTATGTAGAAAGTAATTGAAATTTATGTGAGGTGTATGTATGCATGTGTACATATGTGTGGATGCTCAGACTCCAGACCATATCTGTGAACTCCAGGTTTTGACACTGATGTCTTCCATTATCATTTTTGTTGGTTGGTTTTTTTGTTTTTTGGTTTTTTTTTTTTTTTTGGTTTTTCGAGACAGGGTTTCTCTGTGTATCCTTGGCTGTCCTGGACTCACTTTGTAGACCAGGCTGGCCTCGAACTCACAAAGATCCGCCTGCCTCTGCCTCCCAAGTGCTGGGATTAAAGGTGTGCGCCACCACCGCCCGGCTGGTTGGTTTGTTTTTTGAGACAGGGTTTCTCCATGTAGCCTTGGCTGTTCTGAAATTCCCTCTGTAAACCAGGCTGGCCTGGAACTCACAGAGTTCTGCTTGCCTCTGCCTTCTAAGTGCTGGGATATATCCCAGGTGATGTATCCCACCATCATTCTCCACTTTATTGTTTGACTCAGGTCTTTTTCTTTCACTGAACCCAAGGCCGCTTCTGCTGTACTATCTGGCTAGTGGCCCTTGGGATGTCCTGTCTGTAACCCAGTAATGGGCTATGGACACACACACACCACACCTTCCCAAACTTTTCACCTGAGTGATGGGAATCTGAAGGTAAGTCCTTGTACTTGGATAGCAAGCACTTTCCCCACCTAGCCATCTCCCCTAGCCACACATAAAACATTTATGTTTTATGATGCCACTCTTGACGGGGAGAATGGAGCACACAAAAGTGCTGTTAGGCTTTTGGGACAAGCCAGGTGAGATATTGCTGTGATGTTTGATGGTTCATGAGGTGACAGTAAAGATGGAGAAAAAATGGACTAAAATTGGGACAGGCTGGGCAATGGTGGCGTACACCTTTAATCCCAGCACTTGGGAGGCAGAGGCAGGTGACTCTCTTTGAGTTTGAGGCCAGCCTAGTCTACAGAGTGAGTTCCAGGACAGCCAGGGCTACAGAGAGAAATCCTTGTTCTTTTTTTTTTTTTTTTTTGTTTTTCGAGACAGGGTTTCTCTGTGTATCCTTGGCTGTCCTGGACTCGCTTTGTAGACCAGGCTGACCTGGAACTCACAGAGATCCGCCTGCCTCTGCCTCCCCAGTGCTGGGATTAAAGGCGTGCACCACTACGCCCGGCTGAGAAACCCTGTCTTTAAAAAATGTTTGGGGAAGCTGAGAATGGTGGCACATGCCTTAATCCCAGTACGTGGGAGGCAGAGGCACGCATATCTCTTTAAGTTCAAGGCCAGCCTGGTCTACAGAGTGATTTCCAGGACAGCCAGAGCTATTAAACAGAAACCAAAAAAGAAAGAAAGAAATTTGTTAAAATACCTTCCAGGGATTTGGCTTAAGCAGCTGGATAGATAATGGTGCCATTCTGTTAAAGAGTGTACCTACACTGCATTCCCCGCCCTTAGAGTCGGTGTGGACACATCTCAATGAAAGGTGAATAGAGAGATGAGCAGCTTCAAGACCCAGCCCCAAAACACCCCCAGCAGCAACTCCCCTGTCTGACCTATACCCAATCTGAGCTGTGCGGATTCTAGTGAGGACAAAACCTTAAAACTGAAGATCTCTAGGTGTAGGAAGCCCTACCCCTTTTGTCTTTAATCTCCAATTAAAATTGTATGAAAAGAATAGACTTCCACTGTGTCAAGCTTTTCCTGAAGCTCTTTGTTACGGTAGCTTTGGCTGTGCTACCTAAGGGGAATGAGAACAGCAGTCCAGGGACAGCAAAGTTGGCTCAGCTGCTGAGGGTGTTGCCCAAACTGTTAACCTTTGTTCCATTCCTGGAAACTGAAAGGTGGATTAAGAGAACAAACTCCACAAAGTTGTTCCCAGGTCGCCACAGGTAATCATGGAATGCTCACTAGTGGGTGCATGCGCGCAAGTGCGTACACATACACAAAATACAAACTAAATTTTCTAAATCGCCATAAAAGATGCCTTTGATCCACAGGGTTACTCAGCTTTCTCTCTGCATCCTGCACTGCAGAATGGAGTACAGAGGTAACTAGGCCCTAAGCCAACGGTTTTCAACCCGTGGGTCTCAACCCTTTTGGGATAGCATATCAGACATTCCATATCATATATTTACATTAAGATTCATAGCTGGGGGCTATTCATAGCTGAAGAGATGGCTCAGCGGTTAAGAGCACTGGCTGTTCTTCCAAAGGACCCTGGTTCAAATCCCCACAATGGCAGTTCACAGCTGTCTGTAATGGCTGGGCGTGGTGGCACACGCCTTTAATCCCAGCACTCGGGAGGCAGAGGCAGGCAGATCTCCGTGAGTTCAAGGCCAGCCTGGTCTACAGAGTGAGTTCCAGGACAGCCAGGGCTACCCAGAGAGACCCTGTCAGGAAAAATCTTAAAAAACAAAAAAAGTTGCAAGACTACAGCTACGAAGTAGCAACAAGATAATGTTATGGTTGGGGTCCCCACAGGATGAGGATTGTACTAAAATCGCAACATTAGGAAGGTTGAGAACTACTGCTCTAAGCAGTACTGAAGGCAGCCAATCACCCTGCTGACTACTGCTGCTTCCCCTGTCCTGGTAACCTGCTTCAGCCTGCCACAGATCCTTTTCTTCCTCTCCAACCTCACTTTGAATCCCACTTCTCTTATCAGAAAGATGGGGCTAGCCTTTGCCTATGTCAGGTAGGTGTTCTCATTTGTAACTTACCTCTTTGTGCTCACCCCACTTCTAACTTACATGTTGATTTGGAGTCTCTTCTTCACTAACCTTCCCCCATTGAATTATAAGTAATCTCCATGTGTCTGGTCAGACTTGCCTCCAACTCCCAGCCAAAAGCAGGTGTTAGCCAACATTTGTGATAAAATGGTAGAAGCAGAGCCCTGAGGGAGGAAAGCTTTCTTCCTCATGGCTGCTCCTAGAGTCCAGATGTGTCCAGGGTCAGGAAAGACACAGCTTCACAGCTTCTCCCTTGGGTGTCCTCTCTTTCTAAAGCCAGCTCCCCACATGACCATGTCATTAGATTTAGAAAAGGCCTTTGACAAAAATGCAACACCCCTTCATGATAAAAGTCATGGAGAGATTAGGGATACAAGGGATATACCTTGTATATATAACATAATAAAAGCAGTTTCGAGTAAGCCCATAGCCAACATTAGCTTAAATGGAGAAAAACCTCAAAGCAATTTCACTAAAATCAGGAATAAAACAAGGCTGTTCACTCTCTTCATTTCTATTCAACATAGTACTTGAAGTCTTTTGTTTAAGATTTATTTTAATGTATATGGGTGTTCTGTCTGCATGTACACCTGCATTCCAGAAGAGGGCATCCAATCACATTATAGATGGTTGTGAGCCACCATGTAGTTCCTGGGAATTGAACTCAGGACCTGTGGAAGAGCAGCCAGTGCTCTCAACTGCTGAGCCATCTCTGCAGCCCGTACCTGTAGTCTTAGCTAGAGCAACAGGACAACTAAAAGAGATTAAGGGGATACAAATTGGAAAGGAAGAAGTCAAAGTATCATTATTTACAGATGGTATGTTAGTACACTTAAGTGACCTTAAAAATTCCACCAGGGAAGTCCTATAACTGATAAACCCTTTCAGTAAAGTAGCTGGATACAAAATTAAAAAGAAAAGATGCCCTCCTACATACAAATGACAAATGGGCTAAGAAAGAAATCTGGGAAACAACATCTTTCACAATACCCTCAATAATATATCTTGGGGTATGTCTAACCAAGCAAGTGAAAGACATGTATGGTAAAAAAAAAAAAAAATTCTAGTCTTTTGAAGGAAGAGACTGAAGAAAATAACAGAAGATGGAAAGATCTCCCAGCTCATGGATCGGTAGAATTAAGATAGTAAAAATGGTCATCTTACCAAACGCAATCTACAGATTCAGTACAATTGCCATCAAAATGCCAACACAACTCTTTATAGAATGTGAAAAGAATTTTCAGCTTTACATGGAAACAAACAAAACAAGGTAGTTCAAAAAAAAAAAAGTCCTGACCAATAAAAGAGCACTGTGACACCATCCCAAACTCAAAATGGAACTGCAGAGCTATAGTAACAAAATTAGCATGAAGCCTGGTGGTGGTGGCGGTGCACGCACTGGGGAGGCAGAAGCAGGTAGATCTCGAGGCTAGCCTGGCCTATAAAGTGAGTTCCAGGGCTACAAAGAGACACTCTGTCTCGCAGGGGTTGGGGCTGGTGAGGGGTGTCCCACAGTCTTTACAAATTCAAACACTATAAAATTCAATCTCAATAGGGCATGGTGACACACAATCTTAATCCAAGCACTTATGAGGCAGAGGCAGGAGGATCTCTGTGAGTTTGGGCCAGCCTGATCTACATAATGAGTTCCAGGACAGTCCGACCTACATAGTGAGACCTGTCTCAAAAATGAAAAACAAAACCAAAAAAACAGTCTCTTTAAAAATTCAAAATCTCAGTCCCAGCACTTGGGAGACAGAGGCAGGTGGATCTTTCTGAGTTCAAGGCCAGTCTGGTCTACAAGGTGAGTCCAGAACAGCCAGGGCTCTGTTAGGCAGAGAAACCGTCTCTAAAAATCGAGAGAGAGAGAGAGAGAGACCCAAAAATCCAAAATCTCTTTAACAGCAACTGAGGGCACCTGTAAAATCAAAATACTTCCTTATTTCAAGAGGAAAGAAACAGGGCACAGTCACAATCTAAACAAAATCAAACTCCAACAGTGTAAATAACTCAGGGCCGAAGGCCTGGAATCCACTCACCACCTTCCAGTCTCCTCCAAGGAGCTAGGGTCACCTCTCCCACTCTGCTGTCTACAGCACACAGATTGTCTCATGGGCTCAGGCTGACTCCATTCCATTGCTGCTGTTCTTGACAGACATCCTATGGCATCGGCACCTCCAAAATGCCAAGGTCTCCTGCTGCAGCTGGGCTGCACCTTCACCAACAGCCTCTCCTAGGCTCTCTTCATGGTGCCAAGCCTCAGCTTCTCTTCATGACCCCTTCAGTCCTGGGGCTTCAACTACCTCTGAGGCTACACCTGCGCCAGTACCTACTCCTGGCCTCTCACAGTGAGTGCCAAGGCTCAGCTGCTCTCTATGACCCCTTCATGGCTTCAAAACCAGTAGCACCTGGGTGACCCTTACACATAACCAAGTTCAGCTGCCAGCATGAGGTACAAACTTGGCTCCCTTTGGAGACAAGGTATTTCTGTGTAGCCTTGGCTGTCCTGGAACTCGCTCTGTAAACCATGCTGGTCTCAAACTCAGAGATCCCCCTTTCACTGCCTTCTGAGTGATGGGACTAAAGGTGTGTGACACTACTGCCTGGCAAATGCTGCTCTCTTTTTTTTTGGGGGGTGCACGTTTCCAGACAGGGTTTACTGTGTAACAGCCCTGGCTGTCCTGGACTCCCTTTGTAGACCAGGCTGACCTTGAACTCAGAGATCCACCTGCCTCTGCCTCCCGAGTGCTGGGATTAAAGGCGAGCGCCACCTCACCTGGATCACTGATCTCTTTTTAATCAAGGTAATTTCTTAGCTCCAGGGGACTAGCAGCAATTGTTACAGCAAAGCAAAGGTTTCACTTTAGTTGTTCTGGACTCTTGTGAACCACAGCCAATTCCTCAATCCCAGCTGATGAGAAGCACATTTTTTTTCTTTTTAATTTATAAATAGGCAACAGCCCTGATAGTCTTCAAGCGACTCTCAAACTTCCTTCTGGTACTTCACAAGTAAGGCCTCCATTCTCTGCATCGCTCTCAACACTGTCATCTTCCAAGCTCCCGCAGAACAGCTCACCATGCTTTGAGCACTCAGTGCTTTTCTAGTCCAAAGTTCCAAAGTCCTTCCACAGAGCTCCCCAAAATAGCATAGTCATGGCTGTTGTTGAGCCCAAAAAGTGGACTCTTGAATTTTAGGGTGACTGAGAAATCACCAGGACTGCAGATTGATGCAAAACCAAGAGGTTTATTTATTAGTGCGCTGGGGTCAGGTCCTCACAGTCTCCAGGCAAGGAGGAGGTAAAACCCCAAGCCAGGTTTTACATCAGTTTTTATGTGATTTTGCAGGGCAGAATCAAGCAACAGTATATTTGGCAAGCTTCTATTGGTTAACATATCCATCTTTGCATTGATTGCTGCTGGCTAAGGGGTAAGGAACATGCCCCCCCCCCCCC
>CAJQZJ010004765.1:5074821-5099421 GCA_907164525.1 Lophiomys imhausi
AGTTGTACAGTGTTAGTTCTATCTTTAACAAAAACAATTAGGCAGTTGATGATGCGACCCTGCTCTTATGTGGTAAAGAGAACTTGCAGGAGCTGCTGCATATCGTCCCATGTTGGCTGATGAGTAAAAAGAATACTTTCAAGGAGATTAATCAACTTTTGTGCGTTTTCAGAAAAAGAAGGGTTCTGAGCCTTCCAATTATAAAGATCTGTCAAGGGAAAAGACCAGTACTGCAGAAGTTGGCTCCCATCAGCATCCATGGGACCATAATCCTGTAGGGGAGCAAGGTAGAAGCCTCTGGGGGTGATGACTCGCCAGCTCTGGGTACCGGTGGCCATCCCAGAAGCCTGTAGGAGGTCCTGGGGGTCAGCAGCTGAAGTCCAGGGAGGGATGGGTACCGGGAAGAGAGGAAGGGGTTGGGGCTGAAACAGGGTCATGGGATGGAGATTGGGGTGGAGGAGAAGGTGGATTGGGGACAGGGGAGGAGCAGGAGGAGCAGTAGATTGCAATGAAAGCAAGGCACCATTTCCATAAAAGAACTCAAGCAGGGAAGGAACCTCTAGGCAGGACCTGATGCAGAGGCCATGGTGGGGTGCTGCTTACTGGCTTGCTCCCCACAGCTTGCTCAGCCTGTTTTCTTATAGAACCCAGGACCCAGAACCACCAGCCCAGGGATGCCACCACCCATAATGGGCTGGGCCCTCCCCATTGATCACTAATTAAGAAAATGCCTCACAACCCCATCTTATGGAGGCATTTTTCTCAATTGAGGTCCCCTTACACTCAGATGACTCTGGCTTGTGTCCAATTAACATAAAACTAGCACACCCCTCCTCACAGAAACTCCTTAAAGTACAATTTGAAAGGATGGAGAACAGTGAAGAATATGGAGATCAGGGGACACCTGCATGAGTCTGTTTTTGTCTCTAACAATGTTGGTCCCAGAGACTGAACTCAAGTCATCGGACTTGGTCACAAATGTCTTTGCCTTCTGAGCCATCTCACTGGACCAGAGGTTGAAGTCCCCCCACCCCCAACAGATTCACAAAACTCCTGAAGAGTACAAAAATAAATACAATGGAAAGACAGTTCTCTATAGTTTCAGGTGGTGGAAAGAGATGACATAACACTAGTTGAAACGAGCCGATTACAGAGAGCCAGACACTGCATGGCTCCACTTACAGGGTGAGCAGCCAGAGGAGCCGGCCTTCACTGAGGCCAACAATCTGAACTCTGGAAGGAGGGAGGGGGAACACGTCCAGACTGATAATAGAGAGACTTGACAAGGCAGGGAGAGGGCTGTGCAGTGATGTTTGTATGAGAGTGTCATAGTGAAGACGTTATTTTGTATTTTAAGAGAGACCCTGAGACCATATTCTTGAATAGCTTACAGCTATGACAGGGCTCTGTCTCCTGCTCTCTGCGTAGTTGGGGAGTGGGGTGGGCCTAATTCGCTAGCATCCCTCTGGCAGGCACAGATGGCCTTCTCTAGCACACAGCCCCCTCACTCCACCTCCACAGCCCCCAGCCCACCTCCTATTCCAGCCCTGATGCTGTGCGTGAGTAAGTCCTCCTGCTGTTAGTTACTGAATCCAACCTGTCTACTGCTGATGTCATCACCACTCTGATATTGTCACTGCTTGGACTGGAATGACTACTCTGGCATGCGCTGAGGAGAGGAATGGAGAGAAGGTGTTCTAGGGACAGTTGGGAAAGGTGAAGTGTGGCCCCTAGTGACTGCCCGGTTGTTCAGTGGCCACAACCTCATCGCTTTCTTCTCTGCCTGCTCCTTCTGCCTGATGGCTTCAGTCTATTCTGACTTGTCAGGTGGCTGTGCTCTTTTAGGCCACACCCTCTGCCTCATCCTGCTCAATGTCCCTGGTGTCAGGATCCTCTGTGTGTTCAGCCTGGTCAAGCCTCCATGCTAGCCTGGTGCAGTGTGCTAGGTCAGGGCAGGGAGCAGAACTCCAGGAAGGCTGATAGGGAAGACAGGAGGCAGTGGACAGGTGGCCCCTCAAATTCACAGGAAGGCTGAGGAGGAAAGGGAGGAGCAGAATGAGACCCCCCCGCCAGATGTCATCAGTGTTGTTGCCCACACCCACAAGTATCCTGTCTTTTTGTCAGATTCCCCAAATCTGGTATGTGAGCTGTAGTCATATAAGAAAACATACGCCGGGCGGTGGTGGAGCACGCCTTTAATCCCAGCACTTGGGAGGCAGAGGCAGGCGGATCTTTGCGAGTTCGAGGCCAGCCTGGTCTACAAAGCGAGTCCAGGACAGCCAGAGGTGTTAAACAGAGAAACCCTGTCTCGAAAAACCAAAAAAAAAAAAGAAAGAAAGAAAACATACTAGGTAAAAATTCAAACACAATATTGATGGTGAATGAGTATGACACCTGTAACCCAACTGGATAAACTACAAAGGAGGGAAAATAGACAGCAAGATAATGGGGGGCAGTGACACATGACAGGCCACATGGGCCAAAATGTTAAGAAGGAAAGAATCAGTTGGGTATGGTGGCGCACACCCTTAGTCCCAGCACTAGAAGGCAGAGGCAGGTAGATCTCTGTGAGTTCAAGGCCAGACTGATCTACAGAGCTAGTTCCAGGACAGTTAGGAACTACACAGAAACACTGTCTCAAAAACAAGACAAAACAAAACAAAACAAAAAAACCCAAACAAACAAAAGAGGGCCAACAAGATAGCTTTAGTACGTAAAAAAGCAATTGCCACCAAGCCTGATATGAGTTCAATCCCTGGGTCCTAAGTGATGGAGGGAGAAAATCAGCTCCTGATCTGACTTCAACACATGTACTGTGACACATGTGGACACACACACACACACACACACACACACACACACATGCTCTCTCTCTCTCTCTCTCTCTCTATATATATATATATATATATATATATATCTTTTTTTTTAACCCAAAACAAATTTATGCAACAGTAAAGTCGATCCTCCCAGCCACAGCCTCATTCCCTCTTGGGGCTGGGCAGCTCCATCACGTGGCTGGACTACATTTTGATTCATCTGTTGATTGATGAATGTTGGGGTTTCTCTTTAGCTGCTATGAAGAACCATGCACAGGTGTCTGTCGGTGTCCCTGTTTTCTTGTAATTCTGGATTTCATCCCCCAAGTGGGTTCTGGGAATCAAACTCAGGTCATCTTGTTTGGTGGGAAGCTCCGCCCTTTGATGTAGAGCCATCTTGTAGGCCCTGTTTTCAGTTCCTCCCTTCTTGATCCCTTGCAGAGGATGACGCTGTGGTTCCTTCCCTGGCCACAAGGCAGCGCTGATATCCAGGTGTGGGCTGCAGTACCCACGTGCTTTTTTGTTGCTGAGCATAAGACCCCAGCATTTCCTCTTGCAGATCAGACAAGGCTAAACCCAATGCTCCTGTGACCGACCCACATCCAGGTACCCAGAGAGATCAGGCTCCTCAAAACTCGACACTCGAGAACCTTGTTTTCACCTCAGACAGCTGCTTCTGACCCAGATGGCTCCTTCACCAGAGCAAAAGGATTACTGCATCTTGGGTGTGGACATGAGCTCCAGGCAGTTTATCACACCTGCCTGCTTTGTTAATCTTTACATTAAGTGCTTGTCTGGAACTGAGCTGGATTCACATACCCGGGGCCAAGAATTACACTTCTCTGCCCGGCCCGTCCCCCCAACCCCCTACTGCCCTCTGTGCCATTGCACCTGTTAAAGAAGACTGCCTGGCCACCTGTCTCCTCCTGCCTGGGGCCGTTCCCATGGAGGCGGTTCTAGTCTTCTTTGGAGATCTATCTTATTCCTGGCTAGTGGGGACAGGGTTTGACCACATGACTCTGATCTAAGCTTTCATCCCATTTCTGTAGCTTGATGGAGCCATCACATGGACCGGACAGCGTGGACACCAGAACTACACAGAGCTTTCTCTTTGCAGGGGTGGGGGGTGGGGTGGGACTCAGTGTGATGGGAGTTAAGGCCGGGCTCTTAAAAAGATCTGAACACACTAGAGACCAGAATGGGCACAGCTGGAAATGAAGTTGACATGGAGGTGGAGCCGAGAGACAGGGAAGCCCTTTGGCAGCCAAAGGAAGTAGCTCCCAGCCATCCCAGGACCCTCACCATGGGACCCCTTGCCCCTTCTCCTCTTGTCACATGAGTGGGACTTGGCTTGACACTACAGTAAACCCCTCCAGCATTTCCAAGACGCAGTTGACCAATATGCATTCAGTATGTGCAGCTTGATGCTTTAGTTGGCTCTGCATTCAAAAACAGCTCTTCCATGGTAACCTTTGTGTGTGATGAGGACGGTAGGACCCACTCTCTGCAGGTTTCAAGAGCTCACTGCTAATTGTAGTCACTGCACTGCCTGAAGGTCTACCCTCTCCCCCTTACATTCCTTTTTGTTTTATTGAGATAGGTTCTTACTTTTGTTGTTTTTTTTTTTTTTTTCGAGACAGGGTTTCTCTGTGCAACAGCTCTGGCTTTCCTGGACTCACTTTGTAGACCAGGCTGGCCTCGAACTCACAGTGATCCGCCTGCCTCTGCCTCCCGAGTGCTGGGATTAAAGGCGTGCACCACTATGCCCAAGAGGTTCTTTTTTCTTTTTTCTTTTTTTTTTTTTTTTTGGTTTTTCGAGACAGGGTTTCTGTGTGTGTATCTTTGGCTGTCCTGGACTCACTTTGTAGACCAGTTTGGCCTTAAATTTACAGAGATCTACCTGCTTTTGCTGGGTGGGATTAAGGAATGTGCCACCATGCTGAGCCATTACAGCTGTGAACTGCCATATGGTGCTGGAATTTGAACCAGGGTCCTTTGGAAAAACAGCCAGTGCTCTTAACCGCTGAGCCATCTCTCCAGCCCAGGTTTTTATTCTTTGGTGCAGGCTAGCCTCAATCTCTTGGCAATCCTCTGGCCTTTTCTAAAGTCTTCTAAATCTTGGGATTACAGTCTGTATTGCTGCAGGCAGTCACACAATTTTAGTTTTTGGTTTTTCAAGACAAGGTTTCTCTGTGTAGCCCTGGCTGTCCTGGAACTCGCTCTGTAGACCAGGGAGGCCTCGAACTCATAGAGATCCTCTTGCCTCTGCCTCCTGAGTGCTGGGATTAAAGGCATGCACTGCCACCACCTAGCCGAGACCAACTTCTTAAAATTATATGTACTTATTTCTGTGAGTGTGCGGGCACACATGCACGTGTATACGGGGATCAAAGGACACCTTCAGAGGGTCATCAGGCTCACATAGTAAGCCGTTCACCCTCAGGGCCACCTCTCCACAATCTGCTGGCTAGTTCTGAACCTAACCTCACCAGCATTTTTAACACCCTTGGTGACGGCTTATTCTTCACTGGATGGGCTCACTTGGTTTGCTTTCTGTGCCCTGATACCTGTTCATTCACAAGTTTAAGATCTGTGACCTTTGTCCTAAACTCCTAGTCAGGCTCCTATCTATGGACCTGGGACTTTGACCTGTTTATCACTGCTCAGGGCAGGTACCAAGCACCTAATAGTCATACACCCTACAACTAATACTGGGAAATTCTGGAAATAAACGCACACTGGTGTGAGCTGCGTGAAGAAATCCCATAGTTGGGCTGGAGAGATGGCTCAGCGGTTAAGAGCACTGGCTGCTCTTCCAGAGGTCATGCCTTCATGAGTTCAATTCCCAGCAACCACATG
The DNA here is from genome assembly GCA_907164525.1 of Lophiomys imhausi. Lineage (NCBI taxonomy): Eukaryota > Metazoa > Chordata > Mammalia > Rodentia > Muridae > Lophiomys > Lophiomys imhausi. The sequence continues at coordinate 5,080,497 of CAJQZJ010004765.1, forward strand.
GTGGCTCACAACCATCCATAATGAAATCTGGTGCCCTCTTCTGGCCTGCAGATATACCTGCAGACAGAACACTGTATACATAATAAATAAATCTTTAAAAAAAAAAAGAAATCCCATAGTTGGCCCACTGAGTCCCGGGTGGATGAGCATCGTGCCTGCCGTTGCTGTATCCACAAGGGGTATATCCCCAATTAGCCACTAGCAACCATCTTGGTTATCGGGCTTACTGGAGTCTTGTAGCCCTTGTGTAAAACTTACTCAATACCCCAAAACACAAGTGTAGCAATGACTAGGATTGCACAGTTTCTCACAATTCCTATTGCTATTTGCTTACCTTTTGTGCCAATCATCATGAGAGTTTAAGAAATAATCTACAGGCTGGGCACAGGGTGTCCCTTGAAGGCTTACAACTTGCACTTTACTATGGGACAGGGTTGGGCTGTGGTCACACCACCCCCATTTATATACAGGGCAGAGGTCACAGGCATCTAAAACTTCTGGGAACAGACCTTCTGGTAGGAGAGGTGGAAAGCAAATGTAACTGGAGCTCTTCATGCCCAAGAGCTTTCTTGGCCTTCCACTGTGAGTGGGTTTCTCTGTCCTTCAGTAATGTCATTACATCTGTCGTGCCCCTGGCCATCTGCAGTGACCACAGACAGCCTCCTCTCCCTGCAACAGACTTGGAACTTCTGTAAGTTACTGAGTCTGCATTGTGGCCCCCAGTCCACGTTTACCTCCGTTCCTCGTCATACTCCCTGAAAAACTGCTTCCTCTAGCCACCAACAGCCATCTCCATCAGGCTGCTGTCACCAGGGCCTCCATGTCCCCTTGGTTCTGGGTGTGTGAAAGGCAGCTGATGGACTTGTGCATACAGCCCTGCTCTGGGACTCTGTGCCCTAAGGAGGCTGCAGAGCAGCCGGGCAACTTCTGGGAATGGCCTTGTTGCTGATTCTACTCCAGGTCAGCAGTCACTAAGACTGATACTGAGCCATGAGGTGCCTTGGCTGAAAGCTGACCTGGACCACCCTGGAAAGGGTCAGACAGGTGTCACCACCCACTCAGTCTTTTGTGAGACAGGCCAGTATGAAGTTCCAAAATACAGCAGCAGCCATGGAAAGAGAGAGTGCCTCTCTTTCACTGGCTTACATTCCTCCTCTTGGGCTAGAATTACCTATGAGAAACAAGGATGGGGAAGGGACTAATGAGGTACTTTGTGACAATAGCAAACAGTGGGGACACTGGCCTGGTGCCAAGCAAGTCCCTGGGTTAGTGACAGGAGAAAGAGGCATCCAGGAATCGAGAGCAGTCCTGCCTTTAATGATTTTTGGTTCAAGAAACAGCAAGGTGCTAGTATTGGACAGAGCTAATTCAGCTCTACCAATGGCCTTTCTCCTCCTAAAGCAGCCAGTTACAGAGCCATAGAATGAGACTCAGAATGTATTTCTTAGAGAATGGACCCTGCGCCCTTGATCAGTGGGCTTTTGTTGTTCATTTGCTTAGGCAATGCGTATGGAACCCAGATTCTTATACACGGTGGATAAAAGCATTCTCCCCTGAGCCCCATCCCCTACCCTATTAGGATCTTTCCCCACATACCACCCATCAACAGCTTATCAAATTTTGACTTTCTTGACCCAAGATACTTTGGTGAAGAGGTTTCTCTTTGGAGGAGCAGAGTGTGTGGTAGTTTTTCTCAGGATCTTGATTGGGATTTTGGGCACTGGCTGAGGAAGCTGGCATGCTGCTTTATGAGTTCTTCTGTGGCACTTTGACGGTGACCTGTGAAGGGTTCAGAGAAGCAGTTATTCTTCACACTTGCCAAATGCCAACAGGTCCCCTTGGGGACAAGAGCCCCTCTCCTTCTCACATCTCCTTGGCAGCAGGCTGTCCTCTGCAGGCAGGAGATCACACTCTGTCCCCTTCCTAGATTCTCACCTAAGGCCCTAGGGGACATCTGCCAGTATCTGAAGACCATTTCGGGGCGGGGGGGGGACATCAAAGGTTAGTAGCATATTTTGAGTTGAGGTCAGGAAGCTGCAACACCCAGCACTGCACAGCCCCCACAAGGGCCCCCTGGGGTAATTCCAAGGCTGCATCCACAGGAGTCTCAGCTGAGAAAGGCCCGATGGCCCACCTTTACTTTATTTTGTGCTCACCTTCTTTATGTTAAACGATGAGCATTCTCACATCAAAGGTATGACAAACCATTTTTAAAGGGATCTGTATCCCATGGTTGGAGAGATGCTAACACATTGGACACTTAGATCACATCTGATTTTTTTTCTTTTGGAGAACCTATGTCCACAGCACGGTCACCTTCGCTGTGCTTCTAATAGGGTCTGGGCTTTGTTCCTGTGAGGAGACCTGGACAAGGGTGGCTTGGCAGCTGGGCCTGTTCACACTTCTTACTGGAAGCGTCTCGCTGCCTCCAAACTCCCCCTCCCCCAGTCCTGCCTTTTCTCAGGCTAACCAACTCCGTGGTTAATTACCTCGTGGGCCTGTTCGGGGTAAGACCTTAGAGCCTGTATCTGTTCCCTTCTCTAGCTTCTCTGGCTTAAACGACAAAGTAATAACAAGTACTGATGCCTCCATGGCTGGGAGAGGCCGGGCCACAGGTGGCCGCATGCTGGGTACTTACAGTCTTCACTTCGGTGTAGGCCTGCAGGCCATACTCGCCCAGCTCTCTGCCGCTCCCTGACATCTTATAGCCTCCAAATGGGGACTGGGCCCCAAACACGTCATAGCAGTTGATCCTGCGATTGGAGAGAACACGGAAGTCACTGTGAGGGACTCTATGACATTCCAGACTCTGTAAGGCCCCACAATCTTATATGAAAAATGGAGGCAGCTAGGGCAGGCCATGTGAGACACCCTGCTGCCATCTTCCTCCATGCAGACATGGTCACAGAGGGGCATCAACACAGCGCACCATATGCCAGCTTCCAATATGAATGGGTCATCTTGGCTAACAGGGGCCTAGCTTCCCCCTTTCTCTCTCTCTCTCTCTGTCTCTGTCTTTTCAAGACAGGTTTTTGTTAGGGTGATCTGAAAGCTGCTTATTCTATTGTTAATTACTGGCCCCAAGATCTGGTTCATGTATACTTGTCTTTGTTGTCTAAACCTTGCTCTACCGGATTTAAAGTTGGTTGATTGAATATACGCTGCAGCCTGCATTGGGTAGAAGAGAGGTAGGTGAGGAAAAGGTTGGTGGGCTTTTGAGGGCAGAGAGGATCACGGGAGGGAGAAGCCAGAGGGAGGAAAGAGAAGACACATCATTCTTCTTCTTAGATAGAAGACCATCATTCCATGTGGCCTGGAACATCAGCACAGTGTAGAGAATAACAGCTCAAGAGGATATAATAAATATAATATGATATATATTATATGGGGTTTTATTTAGGGAATAGAATTATAAGCTAGTTTAGATGGGTCAAGATTGCTCAATTTAGGCTAAGACTTATTAAAATCCATCAGGTGTCTGTGTGTGATTACTTATAAGTGGGCTAAGAGGTAACTCTCTGTTGCCCTAATAATCATAAGTATCCATTATAGATATTAATATTTCCTTCAACAGGGTTTTTCTGTGTAGCCCTGGCTGTCCTGGAACTTGCTCTATAGACCAGGCTAGCCTTGAACTCAGAGATCCCCCTGCCTGTCTCCCAAGTGCTGGGATTAAAGGTGTGTGCTACCACCACCCGGCTCCCCCTTTTAAGTTAAAAATCATTAAAATTTATGTGTAAATTAAGCATTTAAAAGCATGTGGTACAGGCTGACAATATGGCTCAGCTGGTGGGTAAAGGGTCTGCTATGGAGCCTGGCAACTGAGTGCAATTCCTGGTACCCACATGGTAGAAGAATAACCGATTCCCCACAAGTTGTCCTATGACTTCCATTCATGCACTGTGGCATGTGTGTCCCTGTACATAAACACAAGTACACACACACACACACACACACACATGCACATATACACACACATGCATGTATGCATATACAGGCATATACACACATACACAGGCTTAAAAATTTTTTTAAAGAAGGGCCCAGCTTAGTGGTTTGTATGACATTCATAGTCCTGGTGAACCCTTGTCACTGTCTAACTCCAGAGTATTTGTAGCACCCTGAAAGGAAACATGGCACCCCATTAATGGTCTCTCCCACCGTCTCCCACCGGCCCAGCATCTACTGAGGGAGCACCCTGGTGGGACTATAGAGTCAGACAATATGGCAGTTAGCACTTAGCATCATATTGCCATGGTTACCCACAGTACAGCATGCACCAGGACTCCATTCCTGTCTATGAATCACTTTCCCTATGGATTCGTTGTCTTCTGTCTGTCCATCCACCTATTCATGGACGTAAGAGTTCTTGCTACCTATTGGCTGCCAAGTCATGTGTGCAAAACATTCCTGTAAGAATGTTTACTTTCAGCTGGGCATGGAGATACACACCTTTAATCCCAGCACTTGGGAGGCAGAGGCAGGTGGATCTCTGTGAGTTCAAGGCCAGCCTGGTCTACAAATGGAGTCTAGAATAGCCAGGGATACATAGAGAAACCTTGTCTAGAAAAAAAACAAAAACAAAGAATATTTATTTTCTATTGACTCACACCATGGCCTTGTGCTTTTGCTGTTACAGGGCCATGGTGCCCATCACAGGAGTGCAGGCTTCTCTGGACAGTCACCTATAATGAACTTGTGGGACTGCCACATCATGTTCTACAGTAACTGACTATCTCTGCCCACCAGATAAGTTGAGGGTGCTGATCTCTACGCAGCCCCATCCATGTTTGTTCTTTTTTTAATCCTAATAGTGATGAAGCAAACTGTATGTGCTCTCAGCCTGGGCTCCCACCGACACACCAAGAGAAGGTGGTCAGTTTCACAGGTACCTGATCTGAAAGTAGGGGTGTCCTTTTCTAGGAGAGGAGATGACTGGCCAGCTCCTGGTCTAGTATATTTTGGGGATATTTTACTAGGTTGAGGAGTGGCTACTGGGAGGCTCTTACCACACTGTGCCAGCCTGGAGAGCTTGGGACAGATAATTGGCCTTATCCAGGTCCTTTGTGAAGACAGCTGCTGCCAGCCCATACTTGGAATCATTGGCTCTTCCCACAACCTCCTCTATGGTCTTGAATTTGAGGATCTGCATCACTGGTCCAAAGATCTGGAGAGAAAGGGCAGAGGAGGAAGGCTGGGAGGAGGAAGGCGCCTGCTCCCCACCTCCAGGACTGACAGGTGGCAGAAGAGAGGATACTGTCGACCTGAGACCTGACCTAGCCAGTCCAGACTACAGCAGCCTCCAAGCTCATGAAACAGGAAGGGAGGGAAGTGGACAAGGACTGGCCGCCTCTTGGGAGGCCTGTGCTCTGCACTCAGTTATTCTTATTTCTAAACAGTCCCATCAACTGTTAGTCCCATGGGATGTGTTAGCATGTGAACTCAGCATAGAGCATTTAAGACTGGCTCCTATCAAATTTAACCCAGGTGCAAGGCACAGACTGGCTGCTGAGCAAACACTGTGAAATGGCCTCTGGATTCTCTTACTCTTCCCAGCAGTCTCCAGAGCAGGCCTCTTCTTCAAGTAACTCCAGCTTCTTTGAAGGAGAATGTAATTCAGAAACTAAGACCTATGTGCAAGGCGGGCTTGCAGCAGCCGGCACCACAGCTTCAGATCTGCCAGGAAACCACTGAGAACTTACTGGAACTGGCCATTGCGTGCCCACCTGACTATCATGGAACCAGCACATACAGGAAGCTGGAATAGAGGGGCCTAGTTAGGAGCCTGGGAGGAAGATTCTGGGAAGTGACAGTCTGCAGTGGATGAGGAGGAGGGAAATGGAGTCCTAGTCCCCACTGAGAGGAACTAGGTCTCCACAAAGAAATGGCTGATAATCAGAGGGACAGGGGCCAGAGTGGAGGAGAAGATGCCCAGAAACCTCAGAGTTGGGACAGGAACTAAATCAAGGGTACAGGCTGATGTACCGCAAGCACCGGCACTCTTGCCCCTCCAGAATATTCTCAGCAGCATGAGAGAGGGTGGTGTTATGCTGTCCTGCATCTAGCTGGTGCAAGTGGAGGGGGAGGTCAGAGCTATCATGTTAGATGGGCAAACACCCATGGGTGCCATCCAACATCTTACTTGGCTCAAAACTATGGAAAGGGCCGAATGAACCCATTCCTGGATTCCTGACTCCCAGGGGAGAGAATACAAAGTCCTGTGGGTTAGCATAAAGGATTTAATGTTCTCCCAGCAGTGCGAAGCCCCAGCAAGCTCAAGGGGCGAGTGACACATCAGAGTCACCACACTCTAACTCACTCTAGGCATGGAGGTGACTTAAGACCAGAGTTTGAGGCCCAGTCAAGACACTAAAGCAAATCACCCACTTCTTCTTCCTGCTAAGAGCAGCCACCAGAACATGGCCAAGGCACTAACCTCCTCCTTGGCAATGGTCATGCCGTCTTTCACGTCCCCGAACACAGTGGGCTGGATGAAGTAGCCACGGTCAGCAGCGGCGCCACCACCACACAGCAGCTTTGCCCCTTCTTGTTGTCCTGACTTGATATAGCCAAGGATCTTCTTAAACTGAGTCTCATCCACCTGTGGGAGAAGCCGGAGTGACAGAGAAGCTAGATCCCGGCCTCTCTTTGACATTGGGCTGAGAACCCACGGCCAGAGGTAGCTGGGAAGGGGACCAAGGTCTTGAAGGAGCAAGATCCAAAGAGCAAATGCCCATGGTCAGAAGCACAATGCCCAAGAGAAGCCCCAGATCCTTTACCACCAGGCAATGTGGGGTATTTCTGCTGCTAAGGTAGAAGTCTGACCTAACCAGAAAGTCCCCTAAGCTTGATGCCAAAGAGACAGACTCCCTTTTTTTCCAGCTTCCCTCTGATCTGAGGATCCCCAGATCCTTTAGGTAAGGAGTGTCACACCCAACCCTCCCCTGATAAGAAACCTGCCCTGTGCTAATGAGGTCTGTTGGTGCCTTGACTTTCAGCCAATAACATTTGTCTAGGCTTCAGCCTCCCTGGAGTTTCCCCTACCCACATTGCCCATGAATTAATTTGGCATTCCATTTTCTTTCTTCTGATTGGACAATACCCAGAGAATCAAATACATTCACCTCCAAATCCCCCCCCCCCCCTCCTGCTGCCCAAAACTATGTAATATTCCTGATTCTGGACGTAAACTCTCTCTCTCTCTCATTCTCTCCAACATTCTCTCCTGACTGCTTCTTGTGGGCATGGGGAGAGCGTCTTCCTTCTATTCCAACATTCTCTCCTGACTGCTCCTTGTGGGCATGGGGAGGGCATCTTCCTTCCATGAAAGACCCACAGCTGCCATTTGGCTGGCCAGGCTCACACGTCCCCAGGCTCCTGCCTGGCTACCACCTAGGTAGGTCTCCTACTGGTGGCAGCTGGGGCTCATCTCTGTCCTTTGCTGGCACTGGCCGCCTAGCCAGGCTCTATTCTTGAATAGGCCACCCTGTGGCCTCTGACAGGCCTCTACCGTTTCTCCTGAGCACCAGCTCCTAACTGGTTGTCACTGGCCTGGGCAGGCTAAGCCTGCTTGGGGTGCATGTTCCTGCTGAGAGGTGCTGAGCTCTCACTGCCTCTCCTACACCACCTGCCTGGCCTCTCCTACATGCCCTGCCTGGCTCTTTGAATGGATTCCCCCGCCACCCTAGAGGCCACCCAGTTTAGGCCGTGCCTTCCAGAGGGAAGCGTGTGCTTCCAGCCTGGTACCGGACTGGGCTGGGCATTCCCTGCTGGAACCCACAAGGGAAAGGCACGTCCTACCCAATGATTTTCTCTTTAAACTCTGAGATTAATAAGATGAAACCACAAAAACATGGGCGCCTAGTGAATGTCTCAGTGCAGATATGGCAGCCACTCTCCTGCCAAGGTCTATGAACCATCCAAAATGTGGCACTCAGACAGTGGCTGGGTTCTCTCGATTACCACACCAGGACACACAGCTGGTACCCAGCAGAGGAGACACACTTGAACCTAGCCCCACTGAGCCATGCCCCTCCTGCTTTGACATGCTGGCTTTGGACTCCAGGCCCAGCTGCCAGGCTTACCTGTGGCCCCTGCTCCGTCTGGCTGTCAAAGGGGTTCCCAACCACCCGAGACTTGGCCCGAGCAACGCTGCGCTCCACGAATTCATCATACACATCCTCATGCACGAAAGTCCGGGAGCCAGCACAACAGCACTGGCCTTGGTTGAAGAACAAGGCAAAGTGGGCCTGCTCCACAGCCCAATCCACTGTGGGGAAGGGACAGCAGAGAGATGTGACATGAGAAGAGGCTGCTAGCTCCCAGCCCTGCTCAATCACACAACCCATTCGCACCAACAGGGGTAGTGTCTGTGGGGGTCCAGGGCCTGGCCAGAATAAAATGGAACTTTCTTCCCTTTATGAAGACTGGCAGCTGGGAAAGAGACAGAGGAACACAGGGCTGGAGAGGTTGTGCTGAGGTACGGTGGCCTAGTGGTGTGTGGGTGGACAGTACAGGGCTCAGGCTGGTCCTGATGAGGGAATTAAGTAGCTAAGCTGGGAGAGGTGAACGCCAAACCACATGGACCCCAAATCAATCCTGCTGGAAGCTGTGGCCTTTCCTGCAGGCCTCATAACTTACTGTCAGCATCTGACAGGATGATGTTGGGGCTCTTGCCCCCCAGCTCCAGGGTCACTCTCTTAAGGTTGCTGCTCCCTGCGGCAGTCTGGATTAGGTGACCAACCTGTGGGGACATAGACACACATACTGTCATTAGCAAGAGAGGAAAGCTAAATGTTTCTCCCTGTCTCAAGAGACCGGAAGAGTTCACCTCCAACAGCTGCCACTAAACTCTAGACTTCAATGACAGTCACACTGCGTGTGACTGCATGTGTCTCACACACAGATCTGTGCCAGGTGCTGCACTATGAAGTCAGCCCTCCCGATGCCCTCAGAGGCCAGTAGGCCTCAGAGATGAGGGGGCTGAAGCTCGGAGTGGTCACGCCACATGACCCAGATGGTCAGTGAGGGGGCAGGGCCCAAACTGTGACGGGGCCTCCTTCCCAGCTGAGTGTTGTCTCCCATGTGCTGTGTATTCTGTGAGGGCAAAGACGGGGTACTTCTCACCCCTACATACCGGGAGCCTGGCACAAAGCTGGCCAGACACTCATCTCTGCAAGGAGCCCGGTGTATCCGCCTGAGGGCGGGCGGGCTGGATTAGGAAGGGCCTGCTAGGTAGAGCTGTTTGAAAACTATTGTTGTTACACTAACTAGTGTCTCCTCTCAGAAGGCTGAGATTTCAGGGGTTGAGGTGGGGACCTGCTCACTTTTGGAAAGAAATGTGTCCCCGCTTCCAAGGACAGTTAGTTAAGTTCGTCTGCGTCTCTGCCACGGAGTGGCCCAGTAACAACCCTGGTCCTCTCATTTGCTCACTCGCTCACTCGTCGTAGTTTTATACACCCTGGCTGGAACCTGTGATCAAGCTTGGTTCTCACACCATAGACACAGGGGCTGGAGGCTCAAGGAGGTGGGCTCCCCAAGTGTCCCGGTTTGAATGTGAAATGTAGCCGGGCAGTGGTGGCGCATGCCTTTAATCCCAGCACTTGGGAGGCAGAGGCAGGTGGATCTTTGTGAGTTTGAGGCCATCCTGGTCTACAAAGTGAGTCCAGGACAGCCAGGGCTACACAGAGAAACCCTGTCTCGAAAAACCAAAAAAAAAAAAAAAAAAAAAAAATGAATGTGAAATTCCCCCACTGGCTCTCTTGTTTGAACATTTGCCTCCCCTGCTGGTAACAGTGTTTTGGGAAGTTGTGGAACCTTTAGGAACTGGGGTCTAGATGGAGGAAGTGGGCAACTCCGGGGACGTTATAGTTGAGCCTCACTTTCTGTTTGTTCCTTTGGTCTGCCCAGATGTGAGCAGGCAGCCTCAAGCTGCTGTCAGCCTCCTTCCCTGGGCCCCTTTAAGTTGTTTCCTGTCTGTTCTTGGTTACAACAAGAAGAAAGCTAACAGAAGCTGGGTGTGGTGGTGAATGCCTTCAGTCCCTGCGTTCGAAAGACAGGCACATGGATATCTGTGAGTTAGAGACCAACCTGGTTTACATACCCAGAGCTATGCAGAGATCCTCTAAGTCAATAAACTAACTAACTAACTAACTAACTAACTAACTAACTAACTTAATACACCAAGGTTGCACAGCAAATCTGTTCTGATCTGAAGCACGACTCCTAGGCCTGCCTGTGTACTGCCTATACCATCTGCATGGTACAAACACTGTCATTCTGGTTTTGGTTACTGCTGGGGGTTTTTTTTGTTTTGTTTTGTTTTTCTCAAATATTTTATTTATTTATTATGTATAGTGTTCTGTCTGCATGTATGCTTGCAGGCCAGAAGAGAGCACCAGATCTCATTATAGATGGTTATGAGCCACCATGTGGTTGCTGGGAATTGAACTCATGACCTCTGGAAGAGCAGTCAGTGCTCTTAACCTCTGAGCCATCTCTCCAGCCCTTGTTTTGTTTTTTTTTTTGAGACAGGGTCTCAAGTAGCTGAGGCTAGCCTCAAACTCACTAGGCAGCAGAGGTTTCCTTGAGCTCCTGATCTTCCTATCTCCGCCTCCCTAGTGCTGGGGTTAAAGGCACCATCGAGGTCTCAAAGGGAATGAGCAGAGCCTCTGGACATCCAGTGGGTCCCCGAGCAATAATAATGTCAAGGCCTGGTGACTTTACTCCATAGGAGTGCTGAGCCCCCCGCCCACCAGCTGCATCCAGGGAGGCTGGTAGACCAGAGGACACAGGCCTGCTCTGCCCTCCGGCACACATATGCAGGCTGTCATCTGGACGACTAGGAGGCTCGTTCTGGAATAGAAGCTGACACAACTGCAGGGAGCAGCCACTGAGGAGGGAGAGCCTGAGCTACCATGCTGGAAATCTGAGGTCCTGAGACACCTCACCTCAGTGGAGCCTGTGAATGCCACTTTGTCCACATCCTCATGGGAAGCGATGGCAGCCCCTGCAGTAGGGCCGAATCCAGGAACAATATTGACCACACCAGGGGGGAAGCCTGCCTGTAGGGGAAACCAGGAGATGTGGAAGTCAGCTTCCTGTTCCCAGGCCCTTGACAAAGAAAAGATCCCATTCCCTCCCCAACAGTGATCTGGGGACACACACGAACAAAAAAACACACTCTAGTGCATGAGCCACCCTATAGGGACTTCTTCTATAGGGCCTTATAAAAATAGTTAGCACAAGGAACTTGCCTGTGGGGTCCCCTGCAGAGCTGACAGTTTTAAACACTGGCTTTAATCCTTCACAGGAAAATCACACAGGCCCCAGTGTGGAGATAGCAGCAGGGACCCCTCTGGGTAAGGTAAAGAGGACAGACTTCTACAACAACATTCTCAGGGGCCCAAGGCCTTTCTTTCCTCAGATCTCCTTCAAAGCAAGCCATTTGCTAGGACAATGTTGGTCACGACAGAAGCAAGCCACCCACCTCCTTAATCAAGTTGGCCACATAGAGTGCAGTGAGCGGTGTCTGCTCGGCGACCTTCATCACAACCACGTTCCCGGTTGCCAAGGCTGGGCCCAGTTTCCATGCTTGCATCAGGAGCGGGAAGTTCCACTGTGCAAACCAAGAGTTACCTGACCACAGGTCCTCCTCAGAGAGAGAGAGAGCAGGTGGCAGGAAGGGCCACACCTGCGGGTCCCTACTACTTAACCATGGGTTTGGACGCTGGTTGAGACAGGTGGCTGACAGTAACAGTGGGTGCTTCCCACTTATTAGTACCTTCGCACTAGGTACCATGTGAGCCCCTAATCATTGCCTCCCCATAATCAACAGACCGCCACTATTCACATGAAGAGCTGAGGCTTACAGGGACAAATGACTTTGTCGACTCAAACTTAAAACCATCCCAATAGACTCGCCAAAGCTCGCCTTCTGGCTATCACACAGTCACCTTCTGATGACATCTTTAGTAGAACCTCTCACATTGCAATGAGCATAGCTGACCCCAAGTTCCACCCGCCCCCCCCCCAACACCATGACTTCCAGAGGGGCTGGCACACACCGGAATGATCTGTCCACACACCCCCACAGGCTCGTGGCGGGTGTAGCTGAAGAAGTCACCATCGATAGGAATGGTTTTCCCATGGTACTTATCGGCCCAGCCAGCATAATAGCTAAAAGAAGAAAAACCCAAGTGTTAGTTGGAGTCTAGCCTAGAATACCTGGCAGAGAGATAGATGCCCTGGGTCTCACTGATAAGGACCCTGGGATTTGGCTTATTCCCAGAAAGATACGGGTGACCACTAGGACACGGGGACCCTTCTCCATGACAACCTTCAGAGCTTCGGAATCACTCGTGATGCTGCTGCCAAACACGATGTCCATAAAGCCAGGCTGCTTCCCGCTCATTCTGGGCGCCTCTCTGGGGACTCAAAAGTCTTTTACCCTAAGCACCTAGATTTATTAGTATGTGTCTGCTGTGACAGCCTAGCACTGAAGGATCACAGGTATGGTGGCCTGGTGGAGGAGGACTGACACATCAATGACTAGCACGTCCCCAAATGGCCTCACCTTATGAAGCTCATTATCCCAATCACAGGGCACGCACAGGTGACAGGACAGGAAAGCATAAAGGCTGGGGACAGCCACTGTGTGCTCATAGCGTGCAATGGTTATGCCTTCCGGGAAGGGACAGGAAAAGATTCAGGACAAGGCAAAAGAAGATTCCTGAAGCGAATAGGGCCTGCCAAAAGTGACCAGGTTTGGACCCAGGTTTCTCAGCCTCAGCATGCCTGACATTTTGGATTGGAAAATTCTTTGTTGTAGGCCTTGCTCTGTGGCTCTCAGAATGTTCAACAGTGTCCTCGGCTTCTCACTCTGCACCAGAGTGAGCAGCCCCTTCCCTTGTGGTCATGACAAGGCACACTTCTGGAACTGCTCACTGCCCCCAGGGACATGACGACCTTGAGCTTGCCTGCCCTGCTGTGGAGGACAACTCATGCCATTCGGGCGCTGTGGCCCTCTGCCAGCCACTATCTACACTACCATCTGTCCACACTGCCTGTGGCTGGTCAGACCCAAGCCAGCAGGTTGCAGACCCTCCCCCAGGACCTTGGTGTTCAGTCTCAGGGATGGTAACACCAAGGCTGTTCCTGAAGAAGCCACATGTAGAAAGAGAAGAAGAACTAAGGGACTGGGGTGAGACTCAGCCTTCCACTTGAAGATACAACTTCTGCTGTGGTCTACAATGGGCAAACCCCAAGGGCTCATCAGCCCCCACTCCTTGGTCACTAAGATGTTTATGATTGGACTAAACTCAAAGTCACAGAAGGAGAGAGACAGGAAACAAGAGAGGGTCAGCAGAAGAGCCGCTGAGCTCTCGCTGGGCTGAATAACTAAAAGCAGAAACCGCCGGGCGTTGGTGGCGCACGCCTTTAATCCCAGCACTCAGGAGGCAGAGGCAGGCGGATCTCTGGGAGTTGGAGGCCAGTCTGGTCTACAAAGTGAGTCCAGGACAGCCAGGCTGTTACACAGAGAAACCCTGTCTTGAAAAACCAAAAAAAAAGCAGAAACCAAGACAGCAGATGGAAAAGACTGCCAGAAACCAGGAACAACTGAAGAGACCAACACATCAGATCCCTGAGAGAAATGGCCTACTCTGAGGACCACTGAAATTACGAGACACAGCTCAGGACAGGGGAGACTCTGAGGGGACTAATTCTGACTGTTAGTTGGCATCGAGGGGTTTTCTCATGAGAAGGAGCCTAAACGGAGGCTCCAGTCCCTGTGAGCCTCCTGCATCCTTTAATCTACTTCCACCTTCCAACATCGCTCCCGGAGGCTCCAGTCCCTGTGAGCCTCCTGCACCCTTTAATCTACTTCCACCTTCCAACATCGCTCCCTCCCTCTTCTCGACGGGCAGAACAAAGCTCACCGGAGACATTTCAGGACCATGTCCAAATCCACCAGGTAGGAGATGACGTAGGGCTTGCCGTTGTCCAGGGTCTCCAAGGCCTGAGGAGAGATCAAGGTCAGCAGAGACTTGTTGGTGCAGGATTGAAGAGAGGCAAACATGACCAGTGGCCCGGGGCCTGACCTGACAAGGACTGGTGGAGGCTCAGGGTGAGCCTCCTTTGGACCACAGAACGGCATGGGTATTTTTGGGCCATTGCCCCAGCCTCTCCCAAGGCAGGGAGAGGAGGAGAGGAGGGAATGAGGGGTCAGCTCCACTCACTTCACACGCACTAAGTTCTGTGCTCTACCAGACCCAACTGTTGGGGACATAGAAATGAGCAGAGAGCAAAGAGCACGGTGACACAGATGGCCCGTCACATGTTACACATGCTCAGGAAGAAAGTCAGCTTCCCAGGCTCTGCCTCAAAAATGTCAACTAAGACTAACCCTGAAGGATGGAGAGGGGGCAGCCTGGACACATGAAGTGATGAGCCCCGGCAGGAAGGGGACAGTGTGCACAAAGGTCCCAGTGGTCCAAGAAACTTGGCTGTCAAAAAGTGAAGGGGAGCCAGGCGGAGGTGGTACACTGTTGGGGTAACCTGGTTATGAAAATGTGTCCCTGTATTCTCAATTGTTAATTGCTGTGCTAGCAGCACCCGGTGCTAGCAGGAAATATCATATTGTCATTTCTATAGCCCACAAGACCGGCTTTCTATATGTAAATATTTGTCACTTCCTCACCTGCCCAAAAAGATTATTCTCTGAGATTATCATGTAAAAAAGCAAGCTGCAGCCAGGCGTGGTGGCACACACCTTTAGTCCCAGCACTTGGGAGGCAGAGGCAGGTGGATCTCTGTGAGTTCAAGGCCAGCCTGGTCTACAAAGTGAGTCCAGGACAGCCATGGCTACACAGAGAAACCCTGTCTCGAAAAACCAAAAAGCAAGCTGCTGTTGGGAAGGTCATGTAGCCCTCAATCTGGCCAAAAGGCAACACTAAGATGTGGACTGGGCATACTTCTGCTACTGACTGGTTCAGAGTGAGTAAACTGTAGAACCTTTCCCACTATGCTAATATCTTTTTTGTATGAGAAAGGAATGTGGCTTTGATAAGTGCTGGTGGCTGGAGCTGGAGAGAGGGATGGAAGCAGGATAGGAGCAGGGCAGGGAAGCTGGGTGGTCTAGAAGGGTAACGGATGGACTGCCCCAGCACACACACTAACAGCCTTATACTATATAGGTGTCTCCATGTCTTCATTATTAAACCTCAAGTGGGACCCCCCCAAAGCTCCCGCAATAGTGCACACCTTTAAATCCTGGCACATAAGAGGCAGAGGCAGATGGAGATCTGTGAGTTCGAGACCAGGCTGATCAACAGAGAGAACTCCAGGGACAACCACAGCTACATGTCTTGAAAAACCAAAAAAAGAAAAAGAAAAAAAGAAAAAAGAAGGGGAAGTAGGCAGATGTGAGCTAGCGAGGGGCACAGCAGCCCACTCTGATTTAGGCAGTGGAGCCCAGCTGTGTCAAAGACTTCATCTCAAGGCTGTCAGAACAGAATGCCACAGTGCACTCAGACAGTTCACTCTGGCTGCCACCATAAAGGGACTGCCTTTGAGTTCTCCTGTCAAGGTGGCCAAGGTGAGGGCCTGGCCCACCATGCAGGGGTGCCCAGGGGAGGTGACCAGCACCAGCCCCGGGGATCGCTAGGGAAAGCCTGTGCAAGAGAAAGGCTCTTCTTCCCCTCAGTCTTGAAATCTTCCATCTTGGCCACACCCATGGCATCAGGACAGACATGGAGACTTTGATGGTTGGTGACAGGTAGACCCCAAAGTGTCCATCCATCAGACACCATTACAATTTATGAGCAGCAAGGCCTCTGGGCGTTCAGGGGATGCTATGAGCCCCTTCAGCTGTAGGAAGTGAGGACAACAGGGCTGAGGACTCACCGCCAGATAGGTCCGGTCCCTCTCAATGAGATCGGCCAATCGGTACAACAGCCGGCCCCTGTCTGATGCATCCATTCGGCGCCAGGGGGAGCCCAGCTGGAAGGCTGCCCTAGCAGCCTTCACTGCCTTGTTCACATCCTCCTGTAAAACAGGAGGAAACTCAGGGCACAGCAGTAAATGCCTACCAGTGGTGTGTACCCCACTGCTAAGCATATCACGGGCCAATGCAGGGAATCTCCCTAAAATAGTCTTCCAGGGCCCCAAACCTAAGCTGCAAACATAAACCTCATCGGGGGTGTGGTGGGAAGGAGATTCCTGGCCATTGGGAGAGAGAGCTCCCCATGAGTCAATCCTTAAAAAGGAACCCTGTTTCCATGCCCCCATGGAAGCAAGTCCAGCCAATGGAACCATTCCTTCTGATATGACAGGATTCCCCAATGGCTTCTGGAAGCTGGACAGCCTAGCACATCTGGCACAGGGGAGTGTGAACTGGGAGGAGGGCCCAAGGCTTCCATTTAGAATAAACACATCAACCATCAAGATACTCCATTAGCCTGAAAACACTGTAGCTCTCAGCAAAGGAGTCTAAAGCAAAGGACCATCTTCAAACAGAGGCCAGGAGCATGCACGACCTAGTTTTAATACTGAGTTTACTAAAAAGATACTTTTTTGTTTTGTCTGATTTTGTTTTGTTCAAGAGGGAGTCTCATGTAGCCCAGGCTGGCCTACAACTTGCCATGTAGCCAAGGATGATCTTCCTGCTTCACAACCCTAATTTTGAGATTAGAGGTGCACACCACTGTGCCTAGCTTAGAGACTAATTTTTAAAGTTCCATCATATTTTTTAGTTTCCCCAAATATAAATTACTTATAAAGATGACACCAGAACTCTCTCTCAACAGACCCAGATTCCCTGTTCTTCCACCCCAGTCTAAAAAGGAAATAGTGATTCCATGTTCCCCAGATCTACCTCCCAATCCACACAGCAGGAATTAGAAAGCTCAGCCCCCATTCAGCATGCTAGTGTAATAGAGCCTACTGTAGACTCCCATCTCAAATGTCTGATTGAAGTTAGGAAAGTGAAACACACACATGGTTACAAAAACATAAAGGAACAACTACACGCTGTGCAGTATAGCACATACCCATAATACCTGCACAGCTGGGAGGACTCACACAAGTTCCAGGCCAGCCTGGGCTATATAGCAAGTTCCAGGCCAGCCTGGGCTACAGAATGAGACACTACCCAAGAAACAAACAAAAGCCAACCTACATCACTATAAGCCACGAGATCTTACCTTGTTCCCTTCTGCTACCTGACAGATGACCTCTCCAGTGGAAGGGTTGACAGTGGGGAATGTTTTCTTGCTGACTGCATCATGCCACTCATTGTTAATGAAGATCTGCAATGAGAGTGAAACAAATGTTCTCAGATCCTGTTTTCAACTCTACTGACGACCACCCGGAAGGTAAAAAAAAAAAAAAGAGAGAGAGAGAAAAGAACTCAGAACAAACACGGAGACATAGATCAGCGCCAGAGGGCTGTGGGTTCCAGGTTAGAAGCTCAAATCCAGAAACAGACAAGCTGGAACACCCACTGCCACAAGACCTCCGTAAACCTCCTGTCATGTTAGCGAGTTGGTTTCTTTGCAGAATAGTGAGAAGGTTATTGTGTCAGTCACCTATTGCTGTGTAACAAACACTCCCACACACAGGCTTAAGACCTTATATTAAGAGCTACGCCCATAGGTTGGGCTCCTCATATGACTGCAGTCCAGGAGTCCTCTGGGTAGGATGAGCAAGGTGGTTCTTCTCTATCTCAGCTCCTTGTCTTCCTGACAGCATGGTGGACTCAGATTAGTCAGATATCTTGGGACGGCTTGCTCCCCAGGGAGTCCCAGAAGGAAGCTAAAGAGTTTCCCCTGGCCTTGCCTCAGAAGCTGATGTCTCCATTGCTGAATTCTACAGGTCAGAGGGTGTCACAGACCCAGTCCAGACTCAGATGGGACAAGACCAACCCTTTTCTTCTGGGAGAACAAGAAAACACTTGCAGCCATCTTCACTATTTCTGTTGTTTCGAGAGACAGGGTCTCTCTGTGTGGCCCTGGCTGTCCTGGAACTCACTGTGAAGACCAGGCTGGCCTTAAAATCACAGATCTACCTGCCTCTGTCTCCTGGGTGCTGGGATTAAAGCTGTGCACCACCAAGTCTAACTAGCCATCTTCACTCTAGATCACATAAGGATTAAACAATCCTTCTCAGTGGATCCTTTCATCCCTGACCACATACTGTGAATAACTTTGAGGTCAGGCTCTATCCAGGGGCAGGGATGGTGGTCCAGTTCAGTGATCAAGGACATAGGCTGGAGGCAGAATTTGGACTGAAGACTTGGTCATTTCTGTACCTGCTTTATCCCCAGAATCAGGGACTACTGTAATCCCAGCCTTCTTCACCATTGCAATTGCAAGGGTGGCAAGCTCTGGCACCAGCCTGGCATGGAGCAGGTGCCCATGTTGGCTGCAATGGGCAGTTACTGGGAGTCCCAGGAGGCTGACTTTTCCATGCCATTCACATGTTGATCTCACCATGGTATGCACCTGCTCACTGCTCAAATCTGGCAAGACCCAAGTAAACAAGGACTAGACTGTCAAGCCATGCTTCTGTGGTTTCATATCCACTGATATTCATCTTTAATTTGTTACTTTAATCCTAGACCCGTGTAGTTCCAAGTGAGGGACTTGGGTGTGAGGCTCAGACTTGAAACCTCCGAGCTGGGTTCCAGGCTACCTCTGCTGTGCCGGGTTGGCACCCAGGGGATAGTACGACCTCTTCTTCTTCCTAGTTCATGTGAAGAAGGAAGGGAAAGTGGGGATCTGAGGTAATACAGAAGGGGACTTGGGGATGGGTTTGGGGGGGGTCACATACACAAGAGGGCCAGGGCACAGGGAAGGTTGGCCATGGGTTCACATTCACACAGCAGTGAAGGGGCTGATAGGTTAATATAAGTTAGATTTAGTGAATA
>CAJQZJ010004765.1:5153741-5177085 GCA_907164525.1 Lophiomys imhausi
GTTCCACTGACCTGCACTCCTATAATTAAAAACAAATTTCTGGTATGTACAAAAGCATTGCCACCGTTCCACTGACCTGCACTCCTATAATCAAAAACAAATTTTTGAATGTGTTTATTTATTTATTGTATCATTTATTTTTATGTATTACTATTGTGTTATTTATTTGTTTGTTTATTGTTATTTTTGTGTTTCTGGAGATTAGTGCCAACACCTCACATGCTAGGTAAGTGCTCTGGTAACTGACTATATCCTCAGCCTTTTTTTTTTACTTTTTTATATTTTGAGTTAGGGCTTCACTAAGTTGCCCAGGCTGCCATTGGTCTCACTCACTCTGTGGCTCAGGTAGGCACTGAACTTATGATCTCATGCTTCAGTTTCCCATGTAGCTTGATGACAGACCTATACCCCCACATCTGACTCATGGTTTCCATGGACCAGATTGGGTGTTGCAGTCCAGCATTTTGTTTGCTTACTCATTGGTAATCAGTCCAGTACTTCTGCAGTCGGTGTCACTGAGCTATTTGTCATTGTCCCCACTTCTTTCATTCTCTGTTTACAAGATGCTCTCTGGCATGCCCATGGAAGCCAGAAGAGTGTGTCATATCCCTTGGAGCTGGAGTTACAGGCTGCCCTACATGAGTGCTGAAAACAAAACTCTGGTCCTCTGCAAGAGCACTATACTCTCTTTACTACTGCTCTCTCTCTAGTTTCTCTGGGTTTTTCTTTTTATCTTTTTTCTTGGCTTTTGTTGTTGTGTTTTTTGTTTTTTCCCCTTGATACAAGATTTCTCTGTGTAGCCATGACTGTCCTAGAACTCAATCTATAGACCCATCTGGCCTGTAACTCACAGAGATAGCTTGCCTCTAATTCCTGAGTGCTGGGATTAAAAGCGTGTGCTGTTACAGCTGGCTCCAGTTTTTGTTTTGTTTAATATTGGTGTTGATTGGTCTAATATTGAAGTGTTAAGAATGGTCGACAATATAGAGGCAGATGCCCTGAAAAGACAATGATGTTCTCAGACCTAAAAGTGCTTGTGCAGTTTTGAAGTAGGGAGGTTTGTCATTTCCTCCCTTCCATGTGCTGCTGTAAGCATGTTGGTTCTTAAGAGCATGTGTGTTTGTGTATGAACATAAAAAAGAGGTGAGCTTTACCTGCTGTTCATGTTGCTAAGGAGCTGTCTCAGCTTTGGGTTTATTCCAGCTTTTTGTTGGGTTTTTATACCCTGTGATATTTGTCCATTGAAATTTGACTATGTTAGCTGGACAATTCAAGGCCAGCCTGGTCTACAGAACGAGTTCTGGGACACCCAGATCTACACAGAGAAACCCTGTCTCAAAAAACCAGAAAGAATTTTGACTAGATCTTACTTTGTGGAAAGTTAACTTCCATCAGCTCCTTGGTCAACTGTTTCCACCAGATAAACTGTCCCATCCTGGTAGTTTACAAATTGGTGTGTGACAAGTCATTTTTTTCTTGCCACTGTGAGGGGTCACTGAAGTTTGTGGGTAAAAGGGAACTCATGACACAGGCTTCCTAGTTCAAGAATCCAGAGTGGAGAGCAGTGGTGGATGTTCAAGAATATATGTTTATGTGTGCAAGCATGCATGTTGGATCAGAGAGGACAGCTTGCAAGTATCGGTTCTGTCCTTCCATGTAGGTCACAGGGATTAAATTCACATTGTTAGGCTTGTGGAGAAGTGCCTTTACTCAACTGAGCATCTCACTGGCCCTTAGATACAACTTTTACAAATTATGTTTTATGTATTTATTTTGTAGTAGTGTATATGTTTGGGCACATGTGAAGATCAGAAGACAACTTACAGAAGTCAGTTTCTTCTTCCACTATGTGGGTCTCCAGGGTTGTGAGGCTTGGCAGCAGGCATCTTACTGAGTCATCTCAGATAAAATTATTTTTTAAGGTGGTATTTTCACTGTGTAGTGCTGGCTGGACTAGAGTTAACCAGGCTGCCCTCAAACTGACAGAGGTCTACTTGTCTCTGCCTCCAAAGTGTTTGGCTTAGAGATAGGTACTACCAGACCTAGCCCCATATATAATTTTAAAAGTACTCTGTTTTATTTTATTTGTGACAAGGTCTTATCTGTAGTCTATGATGCCCTGAAGTTTACTATTTAGCCCAGGCTGGCCTTGAACTCACAGACACACTCCTGGCCTCAGCCTCCTGACCTGAGATTATAGGCATGAACTTAAAGATCAAATCTTGGCTTAGTACATTCTTAGACATTTTCTATTTTCGTTCTGTGCTTTTTCCTTTGTGGTACCTGTTGATTACAGTATTGCTGTTACTACTGACTTGCAAACAGTGACTATCCGCTTACCCTTACTGTGTCCATTCCTAGGATTAGTTAATAGTAGCCTCCTCCATCTTGGTTATTGATGTCTAGCAGTGTAACTCTCATCATAACCTCTCTGCAGCCAATTTCCTCACCTTTGAAACAAAGAATATAGGATCCTCATGGCTCCAGGGGACATCTGGCTGGCATGGAGAGCTGTGAGGACAAAGCTGTTTTCACAGGGGCCTTTGATGTTATCACTATTCTTAGTATTACTCGTACCACCAAGTCTAACCAGTTTAGGGAACTACTGACCCACTGTCTCCGAAGCGCCTCAGGAGACCTCCTGTCAGTCAAGGGTGAGGTATATTTGTGATCTTAGTGCTGCCTCTTGAATCTGGGTCTTCAGGGGAGTTGAACGCCTTTGGTTTTTGGGTTTTTGTTTTTTTAAGATTTATTTTCTGAGCCAGGCAGTGATGGCACACACCTTTAATCCAGCACTTGGGAGGCAGGGGTAGGCAGATCTCTGTGAGTTAGAGGCCAGCCTGGTCTACAGATCAAGTTCCAGGACAGCCAGGGCTACCCAGAGAAACCCTATCTTGAAAAATTTAAAAAAAAAATTTTATTTTGTGGGATGTGGTGGCACATGCCTTTAATCCAAGCACTCAGGAAGTAAAGGCAGAGGGATCTCTGTGAGTTTGAGAAGAGCCTAGTCTAGTTAGTGAGTTCTAGGACAGCCAGGGCTAAGTAGAGAGACCTGTCTCAAAACACAAAACAAAAACATTTTTATTTTGCATGTATAGGTATTTTGCTTGCATGTGTGTCTGTGTACCACATGTGTGCAGTGTGCATGGAGGCCAGAAGGGGGCGTCTCATTCCTCTGCAGTACGAGTTACAAATTGTTGTGAGCGATGTGTTGTTGAACTAAACCCAAGTCCTCTAGAAGAGCAGCCAGTGCTGTTAACCACTGAACCATCTCTCCAGCTCTCAAAACGCATTTTTTTTTTTGTTTTTTTTTGTTTTTTCGGTTTTTCGAGACAGGGTTTCTCTGTGTAGCCCTAGCTGTCCTGGACTCACTTTGTAAACCAGGCTGGCCTCGAACTCTCAAAGATCCGCCTGCCTCTGCCTCCCAAGTGCTGGGATTAAAGGCGTGCACCACCACCGCCCGGCTCAAAACGCATTTTTTTGTTTTTTTTTTTTTTTTTTTTTTTTTTTTGATATAACGGGGTTCTGTTTAACAGCTCTGGCTGTCCTGGACTCGCTTTGTAGACCAGGCTGGCCTCGAACTCACAAAGATCCGCCTGCCTCTGCCTCCCAAGTGCTGGGATTAAAGGCGTGCGCCACCACCGCCCGGCCATCAAAACGCATTTTTAATATTCCCAGTGGTAGGGTACTTTGTAAAGTATAATTGACAACTGTGTGCTCTTGTACTCAGAACTCTGCAAATATACACAGAACAGGTGCAAATAGGATCCAACTAGTACCTTCCCAGACTTAGATCTGAAGTGTCATGACAGGCAGTTGTCCCTGTTCATGTTCCCCTCTTTTCCTCATGGCAGAGGTTTTCATGAGAACTTGAAAGTCTTCTGAATATTTTATAAATCTGTTGGCTCTGTCTATATTTGTGTGTGCGTGCGTGCGTGTGTGCATGCGTGTGTGTGTGTGTGTGTGTGTGTGTGTGTGTGTGTGTGTTGGCAGCAGTCACTTCTCTCCCACTATATGGGTTTCAGGACTCAAACCCAGGCTGTCAAGCTGGTGACAAGTGCCGTTACCCTCTGAATAATTTTGCTGGCTCCCCGTTCTCTTAGCTTTCTTTCATTGGAGGTCCATGAATACTTAGGAACTGATAGTATGACCTTCAGGAAATTCAGTCTTTGAGGAAGGAATTTGAACATCATCAAGACATGAAAATGCATGGGACAGGTGACCACTCAACAGTGTGGTGAGCTTTCTCTCTCTTGTGTTTAGTCAAGACTGCCTAGAACTCTGGTCTTTTCAAAAGTATAAATACAGCTAGGTGATGGTGGCACACGCCTTTAATCCGAGCACTTGGGAGGCAGAGGTAGGTGGATGTCTGAGTTTGGGGCCAGCCTGGTCTACAGAGTAAGTTCCAAGACACCCAGGGCTATGAAGAGAAACTCTATCTCAAAAAGCCAAAAGAATCCCAGCACTTGGGAAGCAGAGGTAGGCGAATCTCTGTGAGTTCAAGGCCAGCCTGGTCTACAAAGTGAGTTCAGGACAGTCAAGGTTACACAGAGAAACCCTGTCTCGAAAAACCAAAAAAAAAGCCAAAAGAAAAAAAGTAAAAACACACTCTCAGCCTGCAACTGGTCACTGAAAATGAGGAAGAAGAAGCCCTGATCATAATGGTTGATGTTTTTTTTGATTCATCTCAGAGCAGAACTACAAACTTAAAGAGCAAAACCTAAAAGTTGGATTCCTTAAATCTTTGGTTGTATACAATTCTAACATTTTGTCTTCTTTTGAGACAAGATCTCCTTCAGTAAAACGGCATCAGATTGACTGTCCTTCTCAGGGCTCAGTTCACTAACATATGAAGAAAGCATAAATAGCCAAAAATCCAAAATGTGGGGCTGGAGCGATGGCTCAGCAGTTAGGAGCACTGACTGTACTTGGAGTGGGTCTCAGTTCAGTCTCTGGCAACCACATGGCAACTCATAACCAGCTCATAACCATCTGTAACTACAGTTACTGGTGATCAGATACCTTCTTCTGGCCTCCTTAGGCACTACATGCATGTGATACACTACGTATAGGCAAAACACCCTTACACATAAAATAAAAATAAGTTTAAAATGTATGAGATTACATCACTGGAGTGGAATTAAACACTGTTCAAGAAATGAGGCGTGGTGGCGCATGCCTTTGGTCCCAGCGCTCAGGAGGCAAGGCAGGCAGATCTCTATGAGTTTGAGTCCAGCCTGGTCTACAAAGTGAGTCCAGGACAGCCAGGGCTAAGCAGAGAGAAATCCTGTCTCAAAAATCCAAAAAAAAAAAAAAACCCAAACAAACAAAAATGTTTAAGAAACTTAGACAGCTGTGAGATTGAGACCCTGAAAAGGAGAGGCAGGTGGGATGCTTTGGTAGAACAGCCTTGAATCTGGTGGTGGAAGTCAACAGTTCTGTGTTCTTGTTTTTGAGGAAACTGCTCCCATCCACCAAGCAGCTTGTATGCATTAGTAGGGCTGAAACAGGCAGCTAGCTTCCTGTGTTTGGGCTAGTGCCCCCGTGGGAGCAAAGTCCAGACCTCAGCCTCCTGCTGCCATGAAAAACTGAGTTTAAACACTGGAGCTGTCTTGTTGCATTCCACTAAGCCTGAGCCAAGGTTTGATTTGCCTTTTCTCTCACTGACTCTATTCCATCCAACCTCTACCATGAGAGAGCACTGCTCTGCATGTTAAAGGCTGGTTAGTCGTGGTTGTGAACTGCCATGTGGGGAACTGAACCCTGGATCTTTGTGAGAACAGCCAGTACTCTAAACAGCTGAGCCATCTATCCAGCCCTAGTCCTGGACACCTTGACCTGCACTAGAAGTTCTGACTCAGGATGTTGGACCTTCCTGCTGGGGTGTTCGCCTAACCATCTTGTGCTGTGTTTATTCAGTTGACTGAAAAGGAACTGCTTTTCATCCATATTGGTCCTTATTCTTTAACATGGATGATAGATTTTGGTTTCCTTTTTTTTTTTTGGTTTTTTTTTTTTTTTTTACAGGGTTTCTCTATGCAGTCCTGACTTTCCTGGAACTAGCTCTATAGAGCAGGCTGTCCTCATTCAGAGATCCGCCGGCCTCTGCCACTAAGTGCTAGGATTAAAGACATGCGCCACCAAGCCTGGCCTTTTTTTTTTTTAAAGAATTCTTCTGTGATTGTCATCAGTTATGATTTAGTTTCAGAATTTTAAGAAGTGTCTTCACTCCACTGCCACAAAAATAAAAACTAGTGGGGAAAGAACTACCCAGGAAGTTAGTGGTGCTGGCGGGTTGAACATTAGCAGTACACAGCTCTCTGCTCAGCATGCCGCAGTGCCTTCTGTCCTGTGAGCCAAACCAGCAGCATGGACCCTGAGCTGCAGAGCTCTGTCCACTTGACGGCTCCAGGGCATGCTACTTCTACTTCTTATCTTCTCTTCTGATTGTAAATGCTCGGGAATGTGGGAATGGAAAGTGCGTCTTCAGGACCAGCCTTCACTTTTGCCTTTCCCCATCGGTGTGCATAGGCTGATGCGGATAGTTTCTACATGGCATGCAACGGCCGCCAGTTCAACTCAATTGAAGATGATGTTTGCCAGCTGGTGTACGTGGAAAGGGCGGAAGTGCTGAAATCTGAAGATGTGAGTATGAAGACTTGTTACATCTGATAAGAAATGTTGCTGATTGATACAGAGTTGAGTGTTGAGATGCCTGCAGAACATTCAAAATAGTCCTTATTGTGAGACTGAGAGGGTCTTAGAAAGTCGGAATGGGAAAGGCCAGCTAACAGTTGTGGAGGCTCTTCTGGGCTGAAGGAATGTCAACAAATTAGATGGTGATGCTTACTACAGGGTGGAATAGTTGGTGTGGGTGTATAAAAGCCAGAATTTAAAATGGGGAATCTTAGCACCTAGACTACGGGGTGGGAGTGGATGAATTCACAGGTGTCATGGCAAGTTCAATGCCAATTTGTGTTACATTGCAAGGTCCTGCTTTAAAACACCAAAATGGGCAGGGTATGGTGGTGCATGCCTTTAATCTCAGCACTCAGGAGGAAGGGGCAGGTGGATCTCTATGAGTTCAAGGCCAGCCTGGTCTACAGAGTGAGTTCCAGGATAGCCAGGGCTACACAGAGAAGCTCTGTCTTGAAAAACAAAAACAAAATAGAAAACTATATCTCATTTTTAAAATGTAGAAAATAGGTGTGGTAGCATATGACCCTAGCAAAAGCAAGAAACTTGTGAGTTGGAGGCCAGCGTAGGCTGTACGACAAGACCCTGTACCCAAATCAAAGTATGGAGAAGAAATCTGCACTGTTGAAACTATCCTAGCACAATGAAGTACTGTTTGTAGCAGAAAGAAGCATTTTTGTTCAAACTATTAACCCTAATCTCCTTCCTAGCTCCTAGCTTTTTGTTTTAGAGTGTTTCTATGTAGCCACTGGCTGAGTCAACCAGGTTAACCTTGAACTCACAGAAATACACCTACCTCAGGGCTGGAGAGATGGCTCAGTGGTTAAGAACATTGGCTGTTCTTCCAAAAGACCCATGTTCAAATTACAGCATCTACATGGCAGTTCAAAACTGTAATGGCGGGGTGTAGTGGTGCACAACTTTAATTCCAGTGCTCAGAAGCCAGAGGCAGGTGAATCTCTGTGAGTTTGAGGTCAGCCTGGTCTACAAAGTGAGTTCTAGCACAGCCAGGGCTGTTACACAGAGAAATCCTGTCTTGAAAAACTTTGGGAAAAAAAAAAAAAAGGGAAATCCACCTGCCTCTGTCTCTCAGTATTAGGATTAAAGGTGTGCCACCATGCTTAGCTTTTGTTTGTTTTTTGAGGCAGGGTCTCACTGTGTAGCCCTGGCTACCCTGAAACTCACTGTGTAGAACAGAGTGGCCTCAAACTCATAGAGATCCTCCTAAGTGCTAAAGTTCAGTTGGTTCAGCCTTGTTTGGCTCTCATCTGCATCAGGGCAGCTCCCTGGAGCCTAGCCTATGATACTGGCTCACTTAGTCATTTATAGGAAATAGCAGGGTCAGCTCTGGAGGCTAGATTGGGTCTGTGATGCTGTAAGATTTTTTTCTTTAGCCAGGTGTGGTGGCGCACGCCTTTAATCCCAGCACTCTGGAGGCAGAGGCAGGCAGATCTCTGTGAGTTCGAGGTCAGCCTGATCTACAAAGTAAGTCCAGGACAACCAGAGCTGTTACATAGAGAAACCCTGTCTCGGGGGAAAAAAAAAAGATTTCTTTCTTTTTCAAGGAGACTTAGGAGCCAGGCTCTCTAATGCCTTTAATCTTAGCACTTGAGGCAGAGAAAGGTAGATTTCTGTGAGTTCAAGTCCAGTGTCTATTCTACAGATCAAGTTCCAGGACAGCCAGGTCTTCATAGACTCAACATAAAGGTCTTTGTACCACAAAACCTGCTGACCTGAGTTCAGTCCACAGGACCCACATGGATTAAGGAGAGAACCAACTCCTGAAAGTTGTCCTTTCCATATAACTCACATACAAATACCCTAAATTTGTTTTTGTTTTTTGAGATAGTTTCTCTGTGTTGCCTTGGCTGTTCTGGAGCTAATCTGTAGACCAGGCTGGTCTTAAATTCTTTGAGATCAGCCAGGCAGTGGTGGCGCAGGCCTTTAATCCCAGCACTTGGGAGGCAGAGGCAGGCGGATCTTTGCGAGTTCAAGGCCAACCTGGTCTACAAAGTGAGTCCAGGACAGCCAGGGCTACACAGAGAAACCCTGCCTCGAAAAACCAAAAAAAAAAAAAAAAAAAAAAAATTCTTTGAGATCCACCTACCTCTGCCTCCTGAGTGCTGGGATTAAAGATGTGCACCGCCCATAAAAAATGTAATTTTAAAGATTTAAAGTAGTTTGGTGTGGTGGCACACACCTTTAGTCCCAGCACTCAGGAAGCAGAGGCAGGTGGTCTCTGAATTTGAGGCCAGCCTGGTCTATAGAGTGAGTTCCAGGAGACTTGGGACTTATTACACAGAGAAGCCCTGTCTCAATAAATAAATAAAAATAAAGAATTTAAAAGGTGGTGAGAAGCCGGGCAGTGGTGGTGCACGCCTTTAATCCCAGCACTTGGGAGGCAGAGGCAGGCGGATCTTTGCGAGTTCGAGGCCAGCCTGGTCTACAAAGTGAGTCCAGGACAGCCAGGGCTACACAGAGAAACCCTGTCTCGAAAAAACAAAAAAAAAACAAAAAAAAGAAAAGGTGGTGAGAAGAGGATTAGAACATCAAGGGCTTCTTCAACTACTTTGGAAGTTTGGGGCCTGCCTGAGTTATCAAATCCTACCTCCAAAACTAACAAACAAAAAACAAGATTTTAAAAGAGGGTGGGATCCCAGAGAGGTGGATCAAGAGTTAAGAGCCTGGCTGCTCTTGTGGAGGACCTAGGTTCAGTTTTTTTTTTTTTTTTTTTTTTTTGGTTTTTCGAGACAGGGTTTCTCTGTGTAACAGCCCTGGCTGTCCTGGACTCACTTTGTAGACCAGGCTGGCCTCGAACTCACAGAGATCCGCCTGCCTCTGCCTCCCAAGTGCTGGGATTAAAGGCGTGCGCCACCACCGCCTGGCTAGGTTCAGTTCTTAGCAGCCAGTTTACAACCTCTGTTAATGCCAAGTCCAGAAGATCTTCTGCCCTCTCCTGGCCTTTATGGGCACTACACATATGTGGTTCCCAGACAAGCATGCAGGCAAAAACACCAATTCATATAAAATGTAAAAAAAAAAATTTAAATCTCTTTAAAAAGAAAAGAAAATTGCCGGGCGTGGTGGCGCATGCCTTTAATCCCAGCACTTGGGAGGCAGAGGCAGGCGGATCTCTGTGAGTTCGAGGCCAGCCTGGTCTACAAAGCAAGTCCAGGACAGCCAGGGCTGTTACACAGAGAAACCCTGTCTCGAAAAACCAAAAAAAAAAAAAAAAAAAAAAGAAAAGAAAATTAGCAGATGCCAGATGTGGCTCACGCCTCTAATCTTAGTCCTTACAAAGCTGAGTCAGGCCGGGCGGTGGTGGTGCACGCCTTTAATCCCAGCACTTGGGAGGCAGAGGCAGGTGGATCTTTGTGAGTTCAAGGCCAGCCTGGTCTATAAAGTGAGTCCAGGACAGCCAGGGCTACACAGAGAAACCTTGTCTCGAAAAACCAAACAAAAAAAAAAAAAACAAAGCTGAGTCAGGAGGATTGCTAAGAGTTCCAGGTGAGCCTGTCTAGAGTGGGACTCTGTCTCCAAAATGAACAATGAAAGCAACAGGAAGTCTCTTGTTCAAAGAAGAAGATGGCAGAGGACAAAGGATGGGCCTTAACCAGACGTTTCCTGCAGGGTGCCAGCCTCCCTGTGATGGACCTGACGGAGCTCCCCAAATGCACTGTGTGTCTGGAGCGCATGGACGAGTCTGTGAACGGCATCCTCACCACCCTGTGCAACCACAGCTTCCACAGCCAGTGTCTGCAGCGCTGGGACGACACCACGTGAGTACAGGGACTGCCCCACCTTGTGGGCCCTTCATGACCCCTTCCTGGAGTTCAGAATAACCATCAACAAACCCTGCTAGTGTTTGACCCTGTAGCTAGCATTTCAATAGTGAAGAGACCTCGATGTTTCTCCTTGCCTTCTCTCAGGTCTTGTGGAAATTGTCATTTGTTTAATTTGTGTGTGTGTGTGTGTGTGTGTGTGTGTATGTGTGTGTGTGTATGTGTGTGTATGTGTGTGAGAGAGAGAGAGAGAGAGAGAGAGAGAGAGAGAGAGAGATTATGTGCACCACATGCATTCGGATGCCACGGGATGCCAGAGAGCATAAGAACTGGAATTAGTGGGTAGTTGTGAGCTGCTATGTGGGTGCTGGGAATGAACCTGGGTCCTCTCTTTGCAAGAATGGTAAGGGCTCTTAACCTCTGGGCTGTCTCTCCAGTCCAAAATTGTACTTCAGATACCAAGACCTTTTTAAAAATCCTTTTCTGGGGGCTGGAGAGATGGCTCAGCAGTTAAGAGGACTGGTTGTTCTTCCAAAGGACCCTGGTTCAAATCCCAGCACCCACATGGCAGTTCACAGCTGTCTGCAGTTGCCGGCTGTGGTGGTACATGCCTTTAATCCCAGCACTCGGGAGGCAAAGGCAGGTGGATCTCTGTGAGTTCAAGGCCAGCCAGGGATACACAGAGAAACCCTGTCTCAAAAAACAAACAAACAAAAAAATCCTTTTCTGGACTCTGTAGGCACCTGCATACATGTGAATACACACACACATGCAAAAATGAGCTGAGCAGTGTTGATACATACCTTTAATTCCAGCACTCGAGTGGCAGAGGCTAGCCTAGTCTACAGAGTGAGTTCCAGGACAACCAGGGCTACACAGAGAAACCCTGTCTTGAAACAAAGCATAAAAAGGAAAACAAAAGTAAAAATAGAAGAAATTGTTGAAGCTAAAGGCTGGCAAGATGACTCACTGGGTAAAGGAGCTTGATGTCAACCCGCAATGCCTGAGTTAGATTCCCCAGGAGTCACATGGTGGAGGGGGAGATCACCAGTTCCACAGAACTGCCCTTTGACTTCCACACACAAATAAGTAGGTTGATCAAAAGCCAGATGAAGTGGTCACACCTGTAATTCCGTAATTTAGGCTAGAGATTGGAAGGTCAGCAGTTTAAGGGCAGCCTGAGCTACACAGGGATCCCACCCCTACAAAAAAAGAGGTTGAATCTAAGCATGGTGGGCTTTAATCTCAGGGAGGCAGAACAGCTGGGTTTTGGCAGGAGCTTCAGTCATTTAATATGCTTGATGTTTTCATAGATGGCATGGAATGAGGAAATGGACTCATTGTGTGTTACAAAAGTTTAGTTTTGAATATTTTCCCTAGATTGTGGAACATGACCTAGTCAGAGTTAGAGCTCACTCTTGGTTTGTTTTCCTGTCTGGTCTCTGCCACAGCCAGCACACAGGCAGAAGGGTAGCAGGAAGCCATGTCTACCTGTGCAGCTGCTCCGCCTAAGCCAGTGCCATTTCCAGCCCTATGTCATAGTCTCTCTCTCTCTCTTCCCCTCCCCTTTTCTTCTCCCTTCCTCCTCTTTTCCTTCCTTCTCTCATCTTCCTCCTTCTTTTCTCTCCTCTCTCCCTCTCTTGTCCTCTCTGTTCTTCCTTGCTAAGTATACTTCTACCACTGAACTCTCAGCCCCTGTCGTTTTAGTTGAAACAAGGTCTCAGGTCTAGAGCTGTAGTTCAGTTGGTAAATTCTTGCCTAGCATAGGAGCTAGGCAAGCCCCAGCCAGGGGTTTGCTAGGATGGAAGCCTGGGGTTCCATCTAAACCAGACATAATGCATCCCAATACTAGGGAATTGGAGGCTTGAGAACCCAAAATTCAAGGTCATCCTTGGCTACATAGAAAGTTTGAGGCTAGCCTGGTCATGAAACCCATTTCAAAAGCAAACAAGAGGAGTAGAGAGATATTCAGCAATGCCCTTGCAGAGACCCAGATTTGGTTCCCAGCACCCATGTTCATCAGCTCACAGCTGGTTGTAACTCTGCATCTGGGGAATCCAGTGGTCTTTTCTGGCCTCTACAGGCACTGCTTCTCATGGTGCATAGAATATGCTCAAGCACACACATGTGTGCATAAATTTAATCTTTAAGATTGAAAACAAGTCCTCACCATGTAAGTCTAGCTGATCTGGCACTCAGGTAGCCAGTACTCTGCCTCTCTCCTGAGTGCTGGTCCTACAGGAATGCACCACTGCACCTGCCCATCTTCGTCAGTACTAAAGAAAGTCAGATGGACCTTGAGCTTCCTTCTTGCCAGTGCAAGAACCTGGCCTTCTGCCTGCTTGTGCCTTTTCCATGCTCTTCATGACCTGGCCAAAGAAGAACTAGATGCTCGCTACACCTTGAGCTTGCTTTCTTGGTGGCAATTCAGTCAGCTACAACTGTATCCCACTTTCTGTCACGCTGACCCATTGAACACAATATATTGATGTCCAGTATTGAATATTAGTTCCTCTTGAGTGTGATAGGAAAGGGTTAACCCAGTTGGGCATGCTGGCACACACCTACAGTACTAACACATGGGAGGCAGAGGCAGAAGGATCAGGAGTTAAAAGTCATCTTCAGACTGGACTACCTGAGAGGAAAAATGTGTCATGAGTATGTCTGGAGACGGGCTCAGCAGTTAAGTGTACTGACTGCTCTTGCAGAAGACCCAGCTTAGGTTCCCAGAACCTACACTGGGCTATTCACAACCACTTCAACTCCAGCTCCAGGAGATCTGATACCCTCTTTTGGCCTTGGGGGGCACACATACACACTGTAGAAATAATTAATTAGATTATTTACCTCTATCTATATTATATTTAATTGGTCGGCAGTGTTAATTATTCTTTTTGTTTGTTTGTTTGTTTGTTTTTTCGAGACAGGGTTTCTCTGTGTAGCTCTGGCTGTCCTGGACTTGCTTTGTAGACCAGGTTGGCCTCGAACTCACAGAGATCCGCCTGCCTCTGCCTCCCGAGTGCTGGGATTAAAGGCGTGCGCCACCACCGCCTGGCAGCAGTGTTAATTCTTAACCCGCCATTATAAATGAACACACAGATACCTGATGGATTTTTAACAAGGGTTAGCCTGAATTGAGCAATCTTAGACCATCTAAGCTAGCTCATTCTATTCCCCAAATATGACTCCATATATACATATGTCCCCTGGGCTGTTATTCTCCATGCTATGTCAATGTTCCAGGCCACGTGGAATGAAGTTCTTTTCTCAAACCCATGGTGTGTGTTCTCTTCCTGCCTCTCCTGTCTTCTACCCAAGATTATCTGTCTGCCCCAGAAGCCCTCGAACCTTTGGCCCTTGCACCTTTGCTGCCCCACCCACTTTTCTCTCTACTCAATCACAGGTCTTAGCATTTTATTAAAGACAATCAGAGACAATGATTAGAAAAAAAAGGTAAGCCGGGCGGTGGTGGCGCACGCCTTTAATCCCAGCACTTGGGAGGCAGAGGCAGGCGGATCTTTGTGAGTTCGAGGCCAGCCTGGTCTACAAAGTGAGTCCAGGACAGCCAAGGATACACAGAGAAACCCTGTCTCGAAAAACCAAAAAAAAAAAAAAAAAAAAAAAGGTAATGCTGGGCATGGTGGTACATGCCTTTAATCCCAGCACTTGGGAGGCAGAGGCAGGCGGATCTCTGTGAGTTTGAGGCTAACCTGGTCTACAAAGTGAGTCCTGGACAGCCAGGGCTGTTATATAGAGAAACCCTGTCTTGAAAAATCTTTAAAAAAAAGAAAGAAAGAAAACAAGGTAACATAGTATTACTTGATATACAGCAAACAGGCTTCTAGGAGCAGGTTAATTAACATTTAGAATGCATAACATTCCATTAACACACAAATGAAAATAAGCCTTTTTTTGTAGTTGGTTGGGAGCAGGGTATGGTTGCAAATGCATTTAATTCCAGCACTCGGGAAGCAGAGGCAGACAGATCTCTGTGATTTTGATGTCAGACTGATCTATATAGCAAGTTCCAGGTCAGCCAAAGCTTCATAGTGAGACCCTGTCTCAAATAAGCAACAAAAATAATTGGCTGGTTGTGGTAGCTCACATATTGAGTCTCTGCACTTGGGATCACAGGCAAACTGTTCTCTGTGAGTTTGACATCAACTTAGTCTACATAGTGAGTTCAGGCCAGCTAGGACTATGAGATCCTGTCTTGGTTAAGTAAGTAAATTTTAGAAAAGAAAAAAAAAAAAGAGAAAGCATTGAGAAGGGAGGGTTTACAGTCCAGGTTTCAATGCCTGTATATAATCTCAGCCTTATCTTTCATGTCCTCAATAGGTGTCCTGTTTGCCGGTACTGTCAAACACCAGAGCCAGTGGAAGAAAACAAGTGTTTTGAGTGTGGTGTCCAGGAAGTAAGTAATGCTGGTGATGAGCGATAATGAGCAGCTTTATTGGTCTGAGATTTTTTTCTGCCTAGCGCAGCTTAGATTCTTTGTGACACTAATTCTTTTTTGTCTGTAGTCAGGGCATGTGAGTACGTAGATTCTTCTTGCTTTTATTTGCTATTCTCTTAAAAGACTGAGACGTAGCCGGGCGGTGGTGGCGCACGCCTTTAATCCCAGCACTTGAGAGGCAGAGGCAGGCGGATCTTTGTGAGTTCGAGGCCAGCCTGGTCTACAAAGTGAGTCCAGGACAGTCAAGGATACACAGAGAAACTCTGTCTCGAAAAAAACCAAAAAAAAAAAAAAGACTGAGACGTTCCCCTATCACTTATAAACCTGTACTTAGGACTCTTTAGAAGTCAGAGAGGGGAAATGGTTAACCAGTAAGGCCCCACAAGGTTGTGTTCTAGAACCTTCTTCAGAAGTCTGTGGGAAGACTCAGAGACTCCTGAGTCTCTTTCCAAGCCATGTGGGCCAGGTCATGTGTCTCCCAACCCCTTTACCAATTCAGATCTCTCCTCTTGGCAGAACCTCTGGATCTGTTTGATATGCGGCCACATAGGATGTGGGCGGTACGTAAGTCGACACGCTTACAAGCACTTTGAGGAGACCCAGCACACATATGCCATGCAGCTCACCAACCATCGGGTCTGGGACTATGCTGGAGGTGAGCGCACAGCCACTTCCTGATTGGGATTCTTTCCTGTGGAAACTCCTTATAGCTTGCAAAGGCATCATCTCCTTGACTGCCGCAGCAAACTCAGATCACAGCTGCCCCTGACATTCCATGCTTAGGAATGGCCCAAATCAGTAGTTATAGAGACAGTTTAGATTTCTGTTTTTGCCTCCTCTCACTCTAAAGTTCAAATGATTTGACCCATTTTTAGAGAAAAATTATACATCATTTCGTTTATATTTCTGAAAGCAAAAAAATGTTTCAGGCTGGGCGTAGTGATCCCAGCACTCGGGAGGCAGAGTCAGGTGGATCTCTGAGTTCGAGGGCAGCCTAGTCTACAGAGTGAGTCCAGGACAGCCAGGACTGTTACACAGAGAAACCCTGTCTCAAAAAAAAAAAAAAAAGAAGCTTCCTCTGACTGACTCCTCCTTTCTTTAGATAATTATGTCCATCGACTGGTTGCAAGCAAGACAGATGGAAAGATCGTTCAGTACGAGTGTGAGGGTGACACCTGTCAAGAAGAGAAGATAGATGCCTTGCAGTTAGAGGTGAGATGCTGCTAACTGTCACTCAGCAACTGCTATTGCTGCCTTTTACCATTCTCCAGAGAAAGGTGTTTTTAAAGTTGTCATCTGCCCTGTGTGGAAACTTTAAAGTCCTGTTATTGCTGTAAAGAATTTGTAAAGTGTTTCTTTTTTGCAAGTCTAAGCCATCCGATAGTGTGACTTGTTTGATTGATGATGTCTTGTCTTCCTGTTTTCACTGTGATGTTCCTGGTTGTTTTGAGTTCAGGTTCCCTAGTTAAGGCAATTCAGGTCATCTTCCACAGTAGCATACAGCCAGAAGGCAGCATGTTCCTGTCACTGTCTCCAAAGAAGCTGCACATGGAATAGACCCTGTCAGAGTGGACCTGCAGCCCTTCTTCTCTAGAGCCATTCATGCGTAGCTGTGTGTTTAATGTACCTGCTTTCTGAGTTAAGGGCTCATTTATTTAAAGACATTTTTGAGTTTATATGTTTGAAAAAACAACATTTAGCATACTCATACTTCCCTTCTGAGCAGTGAAGCTGTCTGCTGCGGACTGTTGTGCAGAGCAATCCTGTGGTGTCTCGTTTGGTTGGTGATGTTTTGATTTTTGGGTTTTTTTGTTTGTTTGTTTGTTTTTAGGTTTTTTGAGACAGGGTTTCTCTGTGTATCTCTGGCTGTCCTGAACTCACTTTGTAGACCAGGCTGGCCTTGAACTCACAGAGATCCATCTGGCTCTGCCTCCCAAGTGCTGGGACTAAAGGCATGCGCCACCATGCTCGGCTGATGTTTCATTTTTTATGTGCCTCTTGTTTGGTTTTGTCTTAAGACAGGCTCTTATCAAGTAGTCCCAGATTGACCTCAAGCTCATGATCCTCCTGTCTCCACTTCCCTGGTGATGGAAGGACAGGAGTGTGCCACCATTCCCACACAAGATTTTATGTTAACAAAGGGGAAGTTTCAGAATGAGTCCTGTTTTACATAAATTTCAAAAAAGAAAAGTTTAACCAGGAAAATCAATCCAAATTAACCCAAACCCCTGGCTTTCAGAGGGAATGGACTTTGGAAAATGGCTCACTTGTAGACTTTTTTTTTTTAAGGTTTTTTTAGGCATGTGCCACCACACCTGGCGAGATTTATTTTTCATTTGATATGTATGAGTGTATATGTGTATGAGTTTGCCTGCATGTGTGTCTGCACCGTGTGCATGTTGGTGCCTGAAGAGGGCAGAATGGGCCTCGGATCCCCTGGAAGTGGAGTTTTTTTTTTTAAGTTTTTTTTTTAATTTTTTTGTTTATTTTTTATGTATACAGTATTTGCTCTACATATATGCCTGGGCAGATCTCAATGTAGATGGCTGTGAGCCACCATGTGGTTGCTGGGAATTGAACTCAGGACCTTGGGAAGAACAGCCAGTGCTCTTAACCTCTGAGCCACCTCTCCAGCCCAGAAGTGGAGTTTGTAGACAGTTGTGAACCACATGTGGGTGCTGGGGATTGAACCTGGGGCCTCTGGAAAAACAGCCTGTGATCTTTCCTACTGAGGCATCTCTCCAGCCCCTCATTTGTAGACTTTATAGCTCTGATAGATTCAGAAAGTGGCCTTCAGTAAGGCTTGTACTCTGTTTTCGTTTTGTTTTTCGAGACAGGGTTTCTCTGTGTAGCCCTGGCTATCCTGGAACTCACTTTGTAGACCAGGCTGGCCTTGAACTCAGAGATCCACCTGCCTCTACCTCCAGAGTGCTGGGATTAAAGGCGTGCGTCACCATGCCCGGCCATTACAGACAGTTTCAAACTGATTTGAACCTGTGCTCTTATCCTCTGAGCAATCTCACCAGCCCCAAGGCTTGTACTCTTAATAAATTACTATATTGACAGAAACGATCAACCCCTTGACATTAAATCTTCAGAATAAATATCTCTTCATATGAATGCTGCAGAAGGTGCCGTACACATTTTATATATTTAATAGTTTGTCAGGTAGGTTTGTACCTCAGTGTTAAGAAATTTACCCAAGCTGGGCGTGGTAGCACATACCTTTAATCCCAGCATTCAGGAGGCAGAGGCAGGCGGATCTCTGAGTTCAAGGCCAACCTGGTCTACAAAGTGAGTTCAGGACAGCCAGGAATGTTATACAGAGAAACCCTGTCTCAAAAAACCAAAAAGAAAAAGGAAGAGAAAGAGAGAGGGAGATGTAGAAAGAATGAATTAAATTATTAACCTGTATTTATATTATTGTTATTTGGTTCAGCGGTGTTAATACTTAACCTGCCATTATAAATGAGCACACATAGCCGGGTGGTGGTGGCGCACGCCTTTAATCCCAGCACTTGGGAGGCAGAGGCAGGCGGATCTTTGCGAGTTCGAGGCCAGCCTGGTCTACAAAGCGAGTCCAGGACAGCCAGAGCTGTTAAACAGAGAAAACCTGTCTTGAAAAACCAAAAAATAAATAAATAAATAAATAAATAAATAAATGAGCACACAGACCCCTGATGGATTTTAACAAGCCTTGGCCTGGATTGTGCAATCTTAGCTCATCTAAGCTAGCCCTTCATTCTATTCCTTTAATCTGACCCCATATACACATATGTCCCCTTGGACTGTTATTCTCCATGTTAGGCCGATGTTCTAGGCCATGTGGAATGAGGTTCTTTTTTCTAATCCATGGCATGTGTCTTCCTTCCTGCTCTTGGCTTCTTCCTCCTTTACCGAAAGCTTCTTCCTATCGGAGGCTTCTTCTACCCATCAACCTCTCTACTTCAGAAGTCCTTTGTCCCGCCTACCTCTGTCTTTGCCCAATCTCAGACCTCAGCATTTATTTAACCAAACAGGGACAAACAAGGTTACACAGCATTACTTGATGCACAGCAAGCAAGCTTCTGGAAATAGGCTAATTAAAATTAAGAATGCATAACATCACTCCATCAGAGAGAGACCCTGTATCAAAACCACAGAAATGTTAGGAAGATAATTTAGTCAAGTATTGCCATGCAAGCATGAGAACCTGAGTTTACTATCCAGATCTAAAATTTTTTTAAATGGAAGTAGTGGTACAAGTGTACCTCCAGACTGACAACATGGACACAGGTAGGTCCCTGGGATCCACTGGCCCGCCAGCCTAGCCCACTTGGTGAGTTCTAGACCAGCAAGAGACCTTGTCTCAAAACTAAAGTGGACAGTGCCTGAGGAATGATATCTGAAGCTGACTATGTCTTCCCCACGTATACTGCAGGCTGGAGACATGGCTCAGTGGTTAAGAGCACATATTCCTCTCCCTGAGGACCTGAGTTCAATTTCCAGCGCCCAGATCACGTGACTTACAACTGCCTGTTACCCCGGCTCCGGGGGAATCTGATACCTCTGACCTCTGTGGGTACTTGCATTCATGTGCATATATATACGTCCCCCCTACACATAAAGTAAAATACTACAAAAAAAAATACATGCATTCCATTATAAAAACAAAAATAGCCAGATGTGGTGTCGCATGCCTTTAATCCCAGCACTTGGGAGACAGAGGCAGGCAGATCTCTGTGAGTTCAAGACTAGTTTGGTCTACAAAGTGAGTCCAGGATAGCCAGGGCTACACAGATAAACTCTCGAACAACCAAAATTTAATTAATTAAAATTGGATTCTTGCATTTTTTTTCCCAGCTAGATTGCAAACTCCACTCTATACCTCTGGCCCTGTCCCTGTTGACCTTGGTTGAACCAAGTGTAACGTACTTTCTGATAAGCTTGACACCGGGAGTGCAAACCTGAAGTTCCCAGTTGATAAGGTTGGAAGGTTGGCAATGCCTCAAATGTGAGACAGTGAGACAGCCTAGGCAACAAGCAAGACCGTGTCTCTATGCTCATCCTCCCTCCCTCCCTCCCTCCCTCCCCTCCCCTCTCTCCTCCCTCTGTGTGTCTTACCATAAGACCTGTCACCTGTCTATGTAGCCTATCAGTCCTGAAACTAGCTAAGTAGACCAGACTGTCCTGGAGTGTTGAGGTTAAAGTTATGCATCATCATAACCCAGCAGCTCTTTCTGTTTGTTTGTTTTATGAGGTTTTTTTCCTAACTTCTTTTGTTTTCACTGTGAGTATGTGAGCCCCACTATGCCTGTGGAGACTATGACTCTGGAAGTAGTTCTTCTGGCTATCATGAGGTCAGGGTTACTGGGTTTCAGTATTGTTGATGACTCTCATCTGGGTGCCTATTCTGTTTCTAGTATTCGTACTTACTAACAAGCCAGCTGGAATCACAGCGGATATACTGGGAAAACAAGATTGTCCGCATAGAGAAGGACACAGCAGAAGAGGTAGGTGACTTAGTGACTGAAATGCCATAGCAGGGCAGCTGACAGGAGAGAGAGGGCAAAGTTCAGGGAAAGGGACTGTGAGGATCTTCTCTTTGATGCGTGGTGATGGGGAGAGAATTGTTTTGTCTCTAAAAAGAAATTGTGCACTTAAAGGGTCTTGAAAGTTGGCATCTTAAGAATATTATCTGTCTTTCACCTGTCAGATCTAGCACTTTGTACAATCCCAGTAAGAAGGTAAAAATGGGCATGCAGTACTCCAATGACCGCCCACCCCAACACCTCCTCCCAGTATCCTCAGTCAAGGGTTCTCCCAGTAAAACACAGAACCCATGGAAGTATGTATGAA
The DNA here is from genome assembly GCA_907164525.1 of Lophiomys imhausi. Taxonomy (NCBI): domain Eukaryota; kingdom Metazoa; phylum Chordata; class Mammalia; order Rodentia; family Muridae; genus Lophiomys; species Lophiomys imhausi. The sequence goes on from CAJQZJ010004765.1 coordinate 5,174,514, forward strand.
GATTTTGCAACATGGATCAGCTTCAGACATGTCAGCTTGTGAACAGTGGCCTTGGAAGTTGGGTGTGCTTCTGCAGTTTTGTAAACTGAGGGAATAAATGAGGCAGAAATTACGGAGCTTCTGTGGTTACCCTGAGAATTACTGGTTCCAAGCTACAGTTACCACATTTTAACTAAGTGATTCTCAGGGTTAGGTTTAGGGTTGTGAACTGCCATGTGATTGCTGGGAATTGAACCTGGGTCCTCTAGAAGAGCAGCCAGTGCTCTTAACCCCTGAGCCATCTCTCCAACCCCCAGTCTGTATTTTTTTAAATTTTATTATTTGAAGATTTTATTTGATGTATATGAGTGTTTGTATGTCCACATGTGTGGTGCCTGTGGAAGCCAGAAGAGGGTGTTGGCTTCCTGGAACTAGAATTACAGGTAAGCTAAGTGAGTGCTGGGAACTAAACTAAGGTCCCCTCCCTGCAAGGAGAAACAATGCTCTTAACCAATGAACGGCCTCTCCTGTATTCAAAATAAGTTTTTTTAGTTTGTTGGTTGATTTGGTTTTCAATCTCAGCACATAGAAAGTGATATGATTTTGCAGAAACCTGTGCAAAAGTCCTGAGCTCTGCATGCTTGATTTTCTCCCAGTTTGTTGCATGTTTAAGGGACCTTGAGAGTTCCAGAGAAGACCGTTTGAATACATGTGCACCTGGAGCTTGTATGTATGTATATCTCCAGCAGCCACTTCTCTTAGCAGAAAATGAAGTCTTTTAATTTTCTAAATGATCCAGCTAGTAACTTAGTCCCCACCTCCCCAGGCCCTAGCAACAGTAGGAACTGGCCTTGAAATGATCTTTAGTTAAAAGTCCTCGATGAAATTCTTCCAAGAACCTTCCAGACAGTGGAAGTGCCAATGCAGAGACCCTGGAGGACACTCGACTTTCTTTCTTTTTTTTTTTTTTTAGGTTTTTTGAGACAGGATTTCTCTGTGTATCCTTGACTGTCCTGGACTCACTTTGTAGACCAGGCTGGCCTTGAACTCACAGAGATCCGCCTGCCTCTGCCTCCCGAGTGCTGGGATTAAAAGCGTGCACCACCATGCCCGGTTGACACTTGATTTTCTATCCTGAAGAGTGTGTGACTGCCTTACGGGGCAGAAGGCCTGTGTCGGTCCTCAGGAGCAGAGGTTGTTGTCACTCACATTATAGAATCCCAGGGTGGTCTGCCACTGCAGCCTCACTAATTGTTTTTTGTGGCTCTATCAGCATGACAACCTAAATTGCTTCACACAGATCCTTGGGAGCTCAGCTTAGGACCTTTCTGCCTTGTAATATTCCTCAGGATTGGCCACATTCCCTAAGACATGGCAGCAAAAGCAAGTCAGAGCTAGGGAAGGGAAGTCCCAAGGAGTGTGCTTACCTTTGCTTTCAAGTCTGAAAGAACTGGAGCAGGGCAGCTTCTGATAGGAGCTTGCAGCACTCATGCCTTAGACCTGTCATCACAGATGTCTTTGGCATTAGTTCATGACTAATGCAAGCCTTTTGTCCTGCAGTGTCCTTTTATGACTGGTCTGCTGTCCATTCACACCCCACGCAGTAGACCATGCAGAGAGACAGTGAGACTCTCACTTGTGAGCCTCGTACCATGTTCATGGGGATGGTGGGGCTAGGGGCAGTGATTGACCAAGCCAGAAACCTGCAGGTCACTTGTATACTTGAGGGAGTCTAATCTATTCCAGCCTGTCATGGAAGTAGGAACAGCCACTCAGATTTAATTTCTGACAAGTGGTGGTAGTGCAAGACTTTATTCCCAGCACTTGGAGGTAAAGTCAAGCAGATCTCTATTAGTTTAAAGCCAGTCTGGTCTACAGAGTGAGTTCCAGGATAGCCAGGGATAACACAGAGAAACCCTGTCTTGAAAAACAAAAATAACAGCCCTTGGGAGGCAGAAGCAGACAGACCTCTGTGAGTTCAAGGCCAACATGGTCTACAGAGCAAGTCCAGGACAGCCAGAGCTACACAGAGAAACCCTGTCTCAAAAAACCAAAAACAAGAAAAGTAAAAATAGATAGGTAGATAGATAGATACAGATGATAGATAGATAGATAGACAGACAGACAGATAGATAGAACGAACGAACAAGGGGCAAGAAAGGCTAAAGTGTGACCCTAATGTGGTTGATGTCAGATATGCCCCAAGCAGAGGACATGAAGCTTTGGCCATAAGCCTCACTCACAGTGGTTTCGAGGTTGGCTTTGGCTGTGCTTGGTCACGGACAGGAACCCCTACCCTTCAGCTGGGAGACCTTGGGTCATTGCCTTGTCTTTTTCTTAGTCTGTTACCTCAGAAGCTCATTGACCTGTGCCATCACTTATTGAGAGGAGTGAGTATAAAGGCTGTCTGTGCACTGGGCCCTGGACGCTGGTGCTTAGTGACCCGGCCTCCCCACTTCCCCTGCTCCTCTCATCTCCCAGTTTCTAAGACTTGGAATTGAGGCAGTTCCCAGTTCTGCAACTCTCCATACATGGGTTGGTCCCATGATCCCCTAGCAAGACTCTGGCAGGTGCTGGGCGGTGGTGGTGCACA
>CAJQZJ010004765.1:5177774-5192772 GCA_907164525.1 Lophiomys imhausi
TTTTTTTTTTTTTTTGGTTTTTCGAGACAGGGTTTCTCTGTGTATCCCTGGTTGTCCTGGACTCGCTTTGTAGACCAGGCTGGTCTCGAACTCACAGAGATCCAACTGCCTCTGCCTCCCGAGTGCTGGGATTAAAGTTGTGCGCCACCACGCCCAGCTGGAATTAGTTCTATTAGATACATTGACTTATAGAATTACTCAAAACAGACATGCAATTCTTACAGCTTTGTGGCACATCAGAAAATCAGTACAGTACAATCTCATGGGTTCTTACATTTTTAGTTTTTTAGTTTATTGAGACAGGCTCTCCCTCCATTGCTTAGGATGGCCTAAGACTCACTGTGCACCCCAGAGTGCTCTTGGAAGTCCTCCTGTCTTAGCCTCCTGAATGCTGGCAATGCAGGTGGGAGGTACTACCCTAGCTCTTCACTAGTCCTTGGGAACCCATCAGCAATTTCTCTGGGTACCCAGCATCTCCTGGTCCTTGTTTATCCTAGAAGAAAGTTATTTTTCTCAGTTTCTCACAATTTTTGTTGCTGTTACAATTCCTTTCAAGTGGCTCAGATTGACTTTCTAAGTTAGATTTCTTCTTGGTAATACAGACAGTGATGGGGGCAGTCCCAAAACTATTTGATCCTGCCTGACCTCCATTTGTACTTTCAGATTAACAACATGAAAACCAAGTTTAAAGAGACCATCGAGAAGTGTGACAGTCTGGAGCTCAGGCTCAGTGACCTCCTAAAGGAGAAGCAATCTGTGGAGAGGAAGTAGGTACCCCTCAGTTCTTAGCAGCTACGGATGCCGACAGGCTCTTCCACAAAAGCACCTTTGCTTCCTTAGGAACATCTTCATTTTCAGCATGTACATCATATAGGTCTTTGAGGGTCTCCTTGTAGTTGGAGCAAAGTTACAGTGACTTCTCATTGTGTGGTCAGGGGCAAGCAGGATGGCTCAGCTGCCAAGCCTGACAACCTGTGTGTGATCCTAGGACTCACATGGTGAGAGGAGAGACTGACTCCTACACTCCTACACGTGGTCCTCAGACCTCCACATGTGCACTTTGGCACACGTGTACACACACAGAAAATAAATGTAAAAAACAAAAATGTGTGATTGGTTATCCCCTTGAGGTGGCTGCCAGGTGGAACACCTAACTCTGCTGCGATCCATGTACAGATGGCTTTCATTTCTGTCTCCAGTTTTTGAGCCATCTTGGCTGAGAGTTGGCAGTTAGGAAATTTTGTCTAAGCTGATGTCACAGGCTCTCCGTTGGCAGGACTTTGCAGCTAATGATGCCGAGCATGGATCAAAATGCCCATGAGCAACATGACCAGAGCACTCGCTGCTGCTGCAGTGGTGAGGATAGTCATCACTGGTGGCCGTTACTATCCTTTGATTTAGTGGCAGAGCATTTCCCAGCATGCACAAGGGCCTGCGCTTTTCCTGAGCCCTGAAGAGGGTAAGGTTCCCTCCCTGGTTTCAGTTATACTATAGAGGTGACAAGATTGTTTTTTGTGAACATACAGTATAATAGATAAAGATACTTTTGTTTGTTTGTTTTTTGAGTCAGAGTTTTTCTTTGTAGATCAGGCTGGCCTCAAACTCAGATCCACCTGCCTCTGCCTCCCGAGTGCTAGGATTAAAGGTGTGTGCCACCATGGCCAGGCTTAGATAAAAGCACTTTAAGGGGGATATTTGGTTCTAAGTGTTGTTTCTCTCAAAAATAGATTTACAGGAAAGTTTCAAAGACAGTTCTAAAGATCTTCCATGAATCCTGTATCCATTTTCTTCCACCATCAAGTGAATTTCTAGTTTATGCTGTTTGTTACTTTTTTTTTCAAGCGCCACCACCACTCGGCTTCAAGCAAGGTTTTATGTAGACCAGGGTGACTTCCAACTCATAGAGATCCACTTAATTCTGCCCTGAGTGCTGAGATGTAAAGGCTTGTGCCACCATGCCTGGCCTATTGTTTATTTTTAATTGTAGATAGTTGTGTAATACAAAACTTGCCATTTGTGAGCATCTGTGTGTGTGCATGTATTCAAAGATGAGCCTGTGGAGGCCAGAGGTCAGAATTGTACGTCTTCCTTTCTTGTTCCTCATCTTGGTTGTTTAATTTTTGAGACAGGCTCTCACTGTGTAGCCCTGGCTGGCCTGAACTAACTATGTAGACCAGGATAGCCTGGAACTCACTATGTAGACCAGGGTAGCCTGGAACTCACTATGTAGACCAGGGTAGCCTGGAACTCACAGAGATTCACTTGTCTCTGGCTCCCTGGTGCTGGGATTAAAGATGTAAGCCACAAAACCAAGCTTAGGTTTGGTTTTCTGGGATGGAATCTCATGCTGTAGCCATATACTGGCCCTGAACTTAAACACTGCTCTTGCCTCAGGTTCCTGAGTGCTAAGACTATAGGCTGAGCCACCATAACCAGCTTCTTTGGCATTCTGATACATAAAAATGGTACCCCTGTGGTGTCTTTGTTTGTTATTCTTACTTAGGAGTGAACATTGAGGACAGAGCACCCCCACTCTTGATCCCCTCCCCTCCTTTAGCAGACTTGTGAGGTCAGAGCACTTTTCTCCAGAGGATGTCATTTCCCTGATGGCTTCCTCATCATAGCCATGTGTCTGACAGAGCTGCTGCTGCTGAGCTCGCCAGGGAGGGGCCTGCCTTAATGGCTTCTGAGGTCCCAGAGCAGAGAGGAACATGGAGCAGGTGAAGCCAGCTGTGTCCCTCTGTTTTGCTCAAGGTGTACTCAGCTGAACACCAGAGTGGCCAAGCTCAGCACAGAGCTGCAGGAGGAGCAGGAGCTCAACAAGTGTCTGCGTGCCAACCAGCTGCTGCTGCAGAACAAGCTGAAGGAGGAGGAAAAACTGCTGAAGGAGACCTGTGACCAGAAGGACCTGCAGATCACTGAGATCCAGGAGCAGCTGCGTGATGTCATGTTCTACCTGGAGACACAGCAGCAGATCAGCCACCTGCCTGCAGAGACGAGGCAGGAGATCCAGGAAGGGCAGATCAACATCGCCATGGCTTCAGCCCCCAACCCGCCCTCCTCAGGTGCTGGTGGGAAGCTGCAGTCCAGAAAGGGCCGCAGCAAGAGGGGCAAGTGACCTTCTGAGACTTGTCCCTAAGACTTCCTGAGCACCACAATGTGTGCCAGGACCTTTGCTGAGTGGGAGGGTGGGCCCTAATAAGTACGAGTGAGGACGAACAGTGGTAGTGTGGCTCCTTCATTTGTTGCGTGTGGTGTGAGGAGTCTGAAAGAGGAGTGGCGTTGGCAGCACATCCCCAAGGTGAGTCACAGACCTCAGACACCTCATGGCCATTCTGCCTTTCAGCTGGGTAGACCCTAGGCTTGTGTGTTTTCCATTGTTTCTTCAGTTGGATAACTTGCAGTTGTTTTCCAGGGTGAGTCTATGACACTATGTGACACTTCCGAGGCAGCATCACCTAGCACTGATGCCTTCAGGATGGGCCTGCTGCCTACTGCAGAGCATCTTCTCTCCTGTCTCCCTCCCTTGTCCTGCAGAGCTGAAGAGCTGCTTGCAGGACACAGAGAAGAGGCTAGGTTGTAAACCAGGCACAGGCTTCTCCTCAGCAGCCATCTTGCCTGACTTGAAGGCAGGCAAAACTAGCAAGTGGGGCAGATGAAGTAGAACCAGCGTAGGGAGGACAGTGACAGCTCTATTTTTGATGACTCCATATGAAATATGCCTGTCAAATAAGAAAAGCCTTACTGGCTCCTCCTCAGGTCAGGTAACAGAGTGTCCTCCATCTAGTAGGAGTCAAGGGGCAAGCCTGGTGAGAAGCCTCTGACCGACAAGCTGATGTGTGTTGCTTAGGTCAGTGTATACTGACTGTTTACAGGCTGGGCTGCATGTTCAGGTCACAACTAGAGGGAACAAGGGCAGATTTCAGTTACACTTTTATGATAGATCTAAAGGCTGCTTCTCACTCCAGAAACTGGCTTCACCAGAGCCCCTGTCAAACAGCCATATGATACTGACTGTGACCAACAAAGGGGCTGTGTACCCCTCTCTAGAGCCAGGAACATCGGGTGACTTGTAACATAGTAATACAATAGAACTGAGGGGACACCGTGTTGGGATTTGGCTTCTAGAAGAGTCTGGACAGTCAGGATGGCCGTGCATAGTACAGTTTAATTTTCTGCTTTATCATCAGCCAAAGCTTTAAAATGTCACACTTTAGGGACTTTTTTCTTCTGACTGGACCTCGTCCTTTGACCCGAATGTCTGACATGTTACCACATTGCCTGGGTTGCTGATTACCTTCCAGTTCTGTGGAATGTGCTGTGGCATTTTTCAAAACGCCACCTGTCACTGCAGAATGAGTGCAATCATACCTTCGCAGCACTTCCTTAGGACAGATGCACTCCAGATCCTCAGGCCTGAGCCACACGGACACCTGGAGCTGGGCAGGATCAGAGCTACCCCTTACAGAGCTTCTATTTTATCCAGAGCATTTTGCACTGTTGCAGTCTTGCCATTCAGACCTGCTTGTCTTGCGCATTTGACCTTGCAGAAGCTAGGGTGGGTGGTAGCATGCTAATTAAGAATCAGAAGTACTTTCCAAAGCTGGCTCCTCATTTCATTGCAACCCACCAAGTAGCCCTGGCACCCAGAGAGCAGCGATTCACAACATAGGTTGGGGAAAATGCCTGTGAAGGCTGTGGCCAGAGGAAGCAGCAGATGGGCAGAGGTTTCCAAACTACTTGAAGCTCTTAAAAAATGTTCCAGGAAAACAAAAATCAAGATGTGTAAATAAAATGTTATTTTAAAAGGTCAAAGAGTTGTGTTTGAATCTAACAATTCACAGCATGGAAGCTGTTGGTGTTCTTAGAACAAAATGAAGAAACACTTGGCTTTCCCACACTCCCTTGACCAGTGAACTCTTACTAAAACAACAACAGATTATTCTGCTCTGCATGAAATTTGCATCTGTGATGTTGGTTGGGAGCAGGTGTCTAAGAATGTCAGTGGCCCTGTGTTTTGTTGTTTGTTTGTTTGTTGAGACAGGGTTTCTGTGTGTAACAGCCTTGGCTGTCCTGGAACTTGCTCTGTAGACCAGACGAGAGATCCGCCTGCCTCTGCCTCCTCAGCACTGGGATTAAAGGCATGCGCCACCATGCCCAGTGAAATGAAAACATTTTTAAATAATAAGGACAAAAACTTTTCCCTTCCAAAACCCTCAGTTTCCCCCAATGTCAGAGCCCTGTCTCCTTTCCCTCTGCTGTCAACTTGATGTTTCCCTTTAAGCCATTTACAACTAGGACAGTTTTCACTTGGGCATTAGGAGAGTTCACTCCTGGAGAGAAGTTGTTGTTCCCTTATGCTGACAACCTGCCATGATCATGTTAGACCCTGTGTGTGTGTGTTGTGTGTGATGGGTGTGTAATGTGTGTGATTGTGTGTGTATGTGTGCTCACTCACAGAGAATCCTGTCATGTGTCCTAATCTGTCATTCTGCCACGTGGTCTTAAGGTCTCACTAAGCCTGGAGCTAGGCTGGCAGGCAGCAAGCCACATCGATCCTCCTGTTTCTGTCTTCAAAAGTACTGGGTAACAGGTCACATGGGTATGTCCAGCTTTTTACTTGGGTGCTGGGGATTTGAACTTGTGTCATCATGCTTCCACAGCAAATACTCATCCACTGAGCCATCACCCCAACAACTGCTACCCTTTTTTTTTTTTGGTTTTTCAAGACAGGGTTTCTCTGAATATCTCTGGCTGTCCTGGACTCGCTTTGTAGACCAGGCTGGCCTCGAACTCAAAGATCCGCCTGCCTCTGCCTCCCAAGTGCTGGGATTAAAGGCGTGCGCCACCACCGCCCGGCTTGCTACCCCTTTTTTTATACAGAGTTTCACTACAGCAAAGGCTGGCCTTGAGCTCATGGCAATCCTCCTGCCTCAACCTCCCAAGAGCTGCAATTGCAGATGTGAATGTCTTGTTTTGTTAGTTTGGTTTAGTTTTTTTAGACAAGGTCTCTCTCTCTACATAGCCCTGGCTGTCCAGGAAAGTCACTGCAAGATCCACCTGCCTCTGTCCCCCACCCCTGCCCCAGCCTCACGCTGGAATTAAAGGTGTGCACCACCACACCTGGACACAGCTCTCCCTGGACTACTCACAGACCTCAGGCTCTCATTCCTGAGAGCTACGTTGCTGGGCCAACACTTTGAAAGTCGCTAGCCTGGGCTGCTGCAAATCAAGATCAGTACGTAGTGAACCCAGAAGCTAAGGGAACATGAGTTGTGCAGCAGCTTCTTAGTCAGGATCACGCATTCCTGTCGATTAAAGGAAGAGATGGACAATCTGTCATTTAACACAAGATGACTACAGTCTTTGGGGCCTAATGCTGAATGGCTTTGGGTCAAAATTTTCTTACTGGAATTAGCTGCAAAAATATGGCTTTGGTACTTGGCACAGAACTTCTCTGCTGCACATAGCATTTATTACGGCCAACCTCAGTGGGTGAACTAAAGCAGCTTTGTTTCTGTCTAGGCGTTGCTCTAGAGCCCTGACTCGAGACTCTTTCAGAGCCAGCCCTACTCTGCCTAGAAAAGAATGAGTTCACCTTCTGTGTCCTCCAGACAAAGGCCATGGGAACCCAGTATAATCCCAACCGACATATGTGACCACAGTGCAGTTCTTCTCACAGTCTGTCACAGCAGAGATGTCATATAGGAGAGCCATTCTGGCTTATACCCATAGAGATGTCTTGTGCCATGTTTTGCCCAGAAGTAGCAGACCCCACACTAAGACTCATGTAAGTTAGTGTCCTGATTAACAAAGAAAGGCCTCATTAATTGCCTAGCCTAGCCCAATTAATGAACCCCAGGTCCCACCGAAAGACCATATCTCAAGGTGGGAGGAGGTGCCCTGTACCTGGGAAATGGCACCTGAGGGTGACCTCTAGCCTCCACAAGCAGGCACATGTACACGTGTGCCCACATGAACACACACACAAGTAAAGTGTGAGGGCTAGAGAGGCGGCTCAGTGGTTACAAGCATTTGCTGTTTTTGCAGAGGACCTGGGTGTGGTTTCCAGCACCCATATGGTAGCTAATAGCCATCCCTAAATCCAGTCTCAGGGTCCCCAAAGCTCTCCTCTGGCCTCTGTGGGTAGCAGGTACATACATAGATACACACAAAATAAAAAATATTTGGGGGGGGGGGTTCAAGACATGGTTTCTATATGTAGCACTGGCTGTCCTGGACTCTGTAGACCAGGCCAGCCTTGAACTTAGATCTGATTGCCTCTGCCTCCTGAGTGCCAGGTTTAAAGGCATGTGCCACGACACCCAGCAATTACAGACAGCTGTGAATTGCCATGTGGGTGCTGGGATTTGAACCTGGGTCTTTGGAAGAGCAGCCAGTGCTCTTAACTGCTGAGCCATCTCTCCAGCCCCCTAAAAATAAATCCTTAAAAAGAAAAAAAGTTTTTCAACACAGGCTTCTCTGTGTAACAGTACTGGCTGTCCTGGAACTCGCTCTGTAGACCAGGCTGACTTCAAACTCACAGAGATCCACCTGCCTCTGCCTCCCCAGTGTTGGGATTAAAGGTGTGGACCACCACTGCCTTTTAAAAAGCTCTAAAAGGTCAAGTGCATTATTTGTAGTGCTCCCATACAATAATAGGATCCCCCCCTCCCAGCTCTGCAGCTGCAGGAATCCCTCACTAAAACATCAGCGCCTTGGTCCATGGGACAGTTTCTGGTTAGGTCTGTAGATCGAGGCACCCTCACCACCTGAGAAAATGGCTTGTCTCACCTCACATTAATTGGGAGCGCTTCATACCAAGAGGCTTCTGCGTGGAATGAAAAGGCCACAAGCTCCCTTCTGGGGCGGAACAGATCCCAGAGAAAGGCCTAGAAGTAAAGAGTCAGCAGAAAATGTTAAGAGACAATTTGGAGTTCCTCTTGGAAATGCTCCAACAGAGAACAACCAAACTGACTTATCTCCTGCTCAGCCAGAGCCACCAGAAGCATCCCTTTTGAGTCATCTGTGGTGAGACACACAAGCTTGGCCTGCTCCTCTTCTGACTCCTTTCCAATCAGGCAGAGCACCCAGCCTCCTGCAACCCCAGATTCACATCACACTCCCCCACCTGTTCTTGGTGGAGGGAAAAAATCCTAAAATCGTCTTCTAAGTTACAGGCAGGCCTCAAGAAATAGCTTCTTGTACTTGTTCCCAAACCGCTAAGAATTAACACTAACTGGCGTGGATCCCAGGCAGGGCCAAGTGCAGGACACAGGACTCTTAACAGGAAGGCCCAAAGGTCCCCATCCACCCCTCCCCCAGCACATTCGTCTTCAATTAAGGAGTCTGCCTGGTCCAGAAGCAAAGGCTCCATGCTGAGGCTTAGAACCTGTCCTGAATGTCCATGCGGGGTTGCACTTGCTTCCAACCCTGCACTTTCTCTTTTTTTTTTTTTTTTTTTGGTTTTTCGAGACAGGGTTTCTCTGTGTATCCTTGGCTGTCCTGGACTCACTTTGTAGACCAGGCTGGCCTCGAACTCACAAAGATCCGCCTGCCTCTGCCTCCCAAGTGCTGGGATTAAAGGCGTGCGCCACCACCGCCCGGCTAACCCTGCACTTTCTCTTTGGCAGGGTCCCTAGTCCTACCTGGCTGCAGAAATGCTAAAGTTTGCTCCTTTCTTTCTTCCTCTGGAAATTGGGTGCTTCTCCCCCATGCTGCCCCTCTGCCTCTCAGGGTTGTAAATTAGAATATTCTAGGACTTTAAAAAAATGTTTTCAAACGGGGCTGGAGAGATGGCTCAGCGGTTAAGAGCACTGGCTGCTCTTCCAAAGGACCCGGGATTCAAATCCCAGCACCCACATGGCAGTTCACAGCTGTCTGTAATTGCTGGGCGTGGTGGTTCATGCCTTTAATCCCAGCACTCGGGAGGCAGAGGCAGGTGGATCTCTGAGTTCAAGGCCAGCCTGATCTACAGACTGAGTTCCAGGATAGCCAGGGTAACACAGAGAAACCCTGTCTTGAAAAACCAAAAAAAAAAAAAAAAAAAAAAAAAAAAAAGTTTTCAAACATTGATGTGTCTGTATATAAGACCATGTATACGCAGGCCATGGTGCCATGTGAAGGTCAGAGGACAACTTTCAGGAGTTAGACAGGAGTTAGTACTGAGGCAGGGTCTCTGCTGCTGAGCAGTACACTCAAGGCTGGTTGCTTGTAAAACATAGCTAGGCAACTTTCCTGTCTCTACCTCCCTTCTTCCTATAGAAGGCTGGGGTTACAAGTTCACAACCACTGTTGTCTATGTACATCTCTTATGTAGATCCCAGTTCTGTGACAAACAAAAAAGAAACCTCAGGGAAGTAAGATGGTGCAGCAGGAAAGAGGGCTTGCTGCCAAGCCTGGCAACTTGAGTTCAGTCCTTGCAATCCACTTGGTGGAAAAAGAGAACTGATTCCTTCAAGTTCGCTTCTAACCTCCATACATATGCCATAATATGTGTGTGAGTGAGCATGCACATCCTTGTGGAGCCATGGCTCCTATGTAGAGGTCAGAGGACAACCTTCAGGAGTTGGTTCCCTCCTTTCACTATGGGACCCAGGTATCAAACTCAGGTAGCCTGGGTTGGTAGCACCTTTACCCAATGAACCATCACACTGGCCTCTAAATAGTATTAATATTATTTAACAGACACCAAGTCCCTCCTTTTCATCACCTTTGTATGATTTCTAGAAAACCATGTCCTCACTGATATAACATTTGGGGAAGGAACATGCATGATTCTAAGGGACCCACAATGGGTTACTACCATTAGTGTATGTGACACAGAAAAGTCTAGAACATTCTAGAATAGTATCTAGAAGTCTAGAGTGTGTCTACCAGCACTGGTTAAAACAATCCCAGACAAGCAGACCCAATAATGCCTCCCTGTTGGAGCAGCCTGTGCGTGCCAAGTGTCTCAGGTGGGAGCCACTCCTGAACTGCTGTTTGGCTGCTGAACCCCCAAGCCACATCACATCTACAAAATTGGCTCTGCCTGCCCTGGTCACAGCCCTGTCAGGTCAGCATATACACCCCATTACAAACACTGGGAAAACCGAGGCTCATTGGAAACAGAAAGGGACTTGGCCAGCCTGGACTCCGGTCACTAGAAAGGGAAATGACAAGGCAATGATCAGCCTCCCTGGAATCCTAAGCCTGGACTCTAGCTGTTGGGTAGCTGTTCAGTTGTTAGAAGGCTGCTAGGTGATTAGGGATGGGTTCCTCCCTGCTCCTCAGCAGCTTGTAAAATCAAAGGCTGAAACTAGAGTGCTGAATACTGGTCAGAGGAGATGCTAAGGGACGGCTCTGGCCTGGGTGGAGGCAGACCATCCCCAACTGCCTGAAAGATTACCAAGTGGTAAAGAACAAAGGCACACACCACGTCTTCCTTAAGAGTTAATCCAAATGTGCCTGTCAATCACTTGCAGTTTGAGAGCACTCCCCCAGGCATGCCTTCTCTTCTATAGACTTTTAACATGAACCCTGGCATGGTGGCACACGCCTTTAATCTCAGCCCTCCAGAGGCAGCGGCAGGTGGATCTTTGTGGGTTTGAGGCCAGAATGGTCCACAGAGTGAGTTCCAGAACTGCCAGAGTTATGGAAGAGACACCCTGTCTCAACAACAAAACACATTTAGGAGCTAGAAAGATGGCTCAGCAGGTAAAGGCATTTGACAGACAACCTGAGTTTGATCCCTAAAACGACCCACAGAGAGGCCAGAGGAAGAGAACTGACCCCACAAAGTTGCCCTTTGACCTCCATACTCATAACACCGTCACCACTATCATAACCGTCATCAATAAAAGAGGCTCAGCAGTTAAGGGGGCTTGTTGCAGCCGGGTGGCGGTGGCGGCGGCTGTGCATGCCTTTAATCCCAGTACTGGGGGGGTGGAGTGGGGCGTGCAGAGACAGGTTGATCTCTGTGAGTTTGAGGCCAGCCTGGTCTACAGAACTAGTTCCAGGACAGCCAGGGCTACACAGAGAGACCCTGTCTTGAAAAACCAAAGGGGGAAAAAAAAGAAGGTTTGTTGTTCTTTGCAGACCTGAGTTCAGTTCCCAGCACCCATAGGACAGCTCACAGCCACCTGCAAGTCCAGTCCCAGGAGATCCAACTGTCCTCTTCTGCTCTCAGAGCACCAAGCATGGACATGGTATACAGGCATACATACAGGAAAAACACCTATACACATAAAAATAAATGAAGCTAAAAATTAAAAACAAAATGGCATAAAGGCTGCCTAAAAACCTTTCTGGCTATGGTCCACCCTCACTCTCACTTTCTTTTTTGTTTGTTTTTGAGACAGGATCTCATTGTGTTGCCCTGGCTGTCCTGGAACTCACTCTGTAGACCAGGTGGCCTCGAACTCACAGAGATCCGCCTGACTGTCTTCTGAGTGCTGGGATTAAAGGTGTGGGTCACCATGCCAGGCTCTCATTTTCACTCATGAGAGAGCCTGGTATTCTGTAATAAATGCTGTTGTGTTCTGCGCCATGCTCTGGACAGCAGAGAGGAACCCACAGTGAGGAGTACCTCATGATAAGGTCAGAAGAGGGGGCACTCACCTGTGACCCCTGTACTAGGAAGGCTCAGACAAGGGGATGATGAGTTTGAGGCCAGCCTGGGCTACTTGTGACCCTGTCTCAAAAAAAACAAAAACAAAAACAAAAACCCAAACCAATGATCTGGTCTTAGCCTTACTCTGATCTATCCCCACTAACTGTTGGACTTGAGAATGTAAATGACTCAGCCTATGAAATATTACATGTAAGCAATATTACATGCAGACATAGTGGCACAGGCCTGCCACCCAGCTCCTGAAGAGCCTGGGCTACAGGACAAGGTCAAATACAGCCTGAGCAGCTTAGTGAGACATATTCTTGAAATGCAAAATACAAAAGCCTGTGTTCAATGCCCACCCTCACCCACAAGATTAGTTACTAGCCAGGCATGGTGACTCACTCCCATATTCCCAGCAACTGAACAGGAGCATTGCCAACAGTTTGAGACTAGCCTGGAATTTGTAGTGAGTTTGTGTCCAGCCAAGGCTATAATGCAAGACCCTGTCTCCAATTTCTGCCCCCACCCCCCAAAATATAAATAAGCTGGCCAAAACTAGACTGCAAAGGCCACACCTCATTTGCAACTTAATCCATTATGGGAAGAAAACAGGAGGGAAGGAGGGAGGAAGCCTAGAAGCCACTGCTTCTAACCTGCCAGGGGAGGTTAGAAGGCAATATGACTGGCAGGTGGAAATCAGTGTTGTATGTGGCTGTATGAAGAATGTTGTCTTTAAAAGTGTTTTTTACATTTCTATTTATTGTGTGGGGCAATGTGCATGCCATGGCCCATGTGTCAAGGTCGGAGGGCAACTCATAGGCGTGGGTTCTTTCCTACTATGTTTGATCCCAGGGATCAGACTCTGGTGCTCTTTGTTCTGTGGAGTTGGAGTGTCCAGGGAGGAAACAAAGGCAACTCTTGGGATCTTAACTGGGGTCCTTATAGACAGACAGACTTCCCTTTCACCTCCTCACATATTCAGAGTGATGTAAGTTATGGGGCCCTTTCTATCTTCTTCTTCTCCTCCTCCTCCTCCTTCTTCTTCTTAGGTTTTTTTTTTTTTCAAGACAGGGTTTCTCTGTATATCCTTGACTGTCCTGGACTCACTTTGTAGACCAGGCTGGCCTTGAACTCACAGAGATCTGCCTGCCTCTGCCTCCCGAGAGCTGGGATTAAAGGCGTGTGTCACCACACCTAGCCATTTCTATCTTCTTACCATTTTTCTGTGGGATGGAGACATGGCTCAGGGGTTAGGAGGACTTGCTGCTCTTGCAGCTAACTAGGTTTGGTTACTGACATCCATATCCAGTGACTTAAAACTGGACTCCTGGGCTGTTACCCAGCCTCTTGTAGATGCTTGAAGGATAGGCCTGTGACTGTCACTCTGTTTATATTGGGCTGTTCCCTCCACTCCCAACTGTGATTTTTTTTTCTCTAACCTTTGAGACAGGGTCTTGCTTCATAGCCCAGGCTATCTTTAAACTCCTGCTCCTCTTGCCTTGGCTTCCCCAGTGCTAGGATTACAGGTGTACACCCCTATGCCTATTCCCACTGTGGTTGAAAACCAGTTCCATGCTGTCAGCTCAAGGCTCCTGGCTCCTATCTCCAGCCTAGGCCCTCCACTCAGCCCATGACACAGGCCTGTCTAACTTGTGATCTCTGCTGGCAACCGGTACACACACTCCACCTTTCATTCTCCCCCACAGGCTCAGGGAAAGATGGCAGCTCCTTGTCAGGATGAGGAGGTAGAAACAAATGGACATTGTTCCCAAGTTCCTGAGGTCAAGGTTAGTGAACACAGTAAGGGGCAGGCACCGGGCTGTGAGGGAGGTGGAGAAGCCTGAAAGCTGCCAGTGTGCACAGCCCAACTCCATCCTGATGTCTGAAAGACAGGATCTTGATACACAGCCCAAGCAAGTTATAGGACAGCCAGGGCTACACAGAGAAACCCTATCACTATGTAACCCATGCTGGCCTGGAACTCCAAAATCTACCTCAGCCTCCAGAGTCCTAGGATAAAAGGCATGTGTAAGCTGTTTAAACTTTTTTTTTTTTTTTTTTGGTTTTTCAAGACAGGGTTTCTCTGAATATCTCTGGCTGTCCTAGACTCGCTTTGTAGACCAGGCTGGCCTCGAACTCACAAAGATCCGCCTGCCTCTGCCTCCCAAGTGCTGGGATTAAAGGCATGCGCCACCACCGCCCGGCTAAGCTGTTTAAACTTTGAAATACAAACCACTCAGGGCAATGACCTGGTTACCTATCCTGGGAGCTGCTTTCCAATTGTCAGTTAGTCCCAGATTTCTGCCTGATCCTAAGCTCTATGCACACATCATGCCCAGGGCCAGAGAGCATCCTGGCCTGCTCTATCAGACAAGTGTTGCTGTCATCTCCATTTCCAGACAAAGAGACTGAGGCACAGAAAGGTGAAGCCACTTGTGCTATGATCACCTGGCTGTCAAGGGATAAGTGTTCCACCAAGGGCACGGTCCCCTTAGCATGTTGTCTAGAAGTAGGGTGAAAATTTGAACCTGCTGGGGGGTGAATAGCAGATGGCTGACATGGGGGGACCCAAGACTCAGTTTTTCCAGGATGTGTAGCCAATACTGGAGGTATGAAAAACAACAGATAGGAGCTGGAGAGATGGCTCAGCAGTTAAGAGCACTGGCTACTCTTCCAGAGGACCCGGGTTCAATTTCCAGCAACCACATGACAGCTCACAACTGTCTGTAACTCCAGTTCCAGGGTATCTGACACCTTCACACTGGCATACATGCAGTCAAAACATCAATGTATATAGAATAAAAGGAAAGAGAGAGAGAGAGAGAGAAAGAAAAGAAAAACAACAGATAGGAAGATAGGTGCTTTACGACAATAGGGTTTTACTGGGTGGTAGGACTGCATGCCTTGAATCCCAGCCCTAGAGAGGAAGAGGGAGGTGGATCTCTTTGAATTTGAGGCCAGCCTGGTCTACAGAGCAAATTCCAGGACAGCCAGGGCTACACAGAGAAACCATGTCTCAAAATAGAAAAAAAAAAGACAATAGAGCTTCATATGGATTTCTGGCAACACAGTCTGTATTCAGCACTCAGGAGGCTAGCAGGAGGATCATCAGTTTTTTGGTTTGGTTTGGTTTTTTTTTTTTTTTTTTTTTTTTTGGTTTTTCGAGACAAGGTTTCTCTGTGTAGCCCTGGCTGTCCTGGACTCACTTTATAGACCAGGCTGGCCTCGAACTCACAAAGATCCACCTGCCTCTGCCTCCCAAGTGCTGGGATTAAAGGCATGAGCCACCACGCCTGGCTTATGATCAGTTTGAGTCCAGACTGGGCTTCAGAGTGAGACCCTGCCTCAAGAACGAACACACACACACACACACACACACACACACACACACACACACACACA
>CAJQZJ010004765.1:5192782-5213412 GCA_907164525.1 Lophiomys imhausi
ACACACACACACACACACACACACACACACACACACACACACACACACACACACCCAGCTCAGTGGTTCAGGTGGGCAGAGAGACTAGATTGAGTAGGTAGAGCATCCTCTGCATCAGGCACTGGGTCTCTGGTGACCACTGGCAGAACAATTTGATGGAGGAGAAGGTCTAAATGCTTTGTCATCCAGCATGGACGACAGAGGGCCTGAAGTAGGGAAGATGGCAGCTACTGGAGTCTAGGAACTTGGCCAGAAAAGAAGAGTGATAGGCAGACAGAGGAGATGGAAGGTTTGAGCCTGTGAATTATTTGGGGACTTGGACAGGAGGCAAAGAGAGATATATTGAAGCCTGATGAGAGGAGAGAAGGGACTTGGTGCATAGAGTGCTTGCTCAGTGTGGAGCCTGACTGAATCCATCTTGCAAAAAGATTCCATTTTGTATTAAGTTTGACTCAGAGCTGACCTCCAGTTCCAGAACAACAACAAAACGTACCCCACCTTGTATTCCAGGGGTGTTACCTCATCATCACCGGACAGCTCACTCTGAGAAAGCACCCAAAAAGTCTAAACAAACTCTCTGGTGGTCAAGCTGACCGCAGCTGGTTAGTAACACAAGCCAATCAGAAACGGACATGACTAGCTACCCAAATGTCATCCAATCATATGGTAAAGAACCTGCTTGTCTGAGTCTCTATATAAACTCTGCACTGTTGGGTCTGGGGGCTCAACTCGAACTGCTGTGTTAGTGAGTATTGAGAGTCCAAGCTCTGAGCTTGAATAAACAACCCTCATGTATTTACATCAGACTTGGCTCCTGGGTGATTTTTGAGATCTCAAGAACCAGGCAGAACATTCAGCATGCCAAGAGCCTTGGGTTCCAACCCCAACACACCAGTATTCCAAGCATTCAGTAGATAGAGGGCAAAGAATTGGAAATTCAGGGTCATCTTTGGTAGCACAGTGAGCTGGAGGCCAATCTAGGCTACACGAGACACTGTCTTAAGACAGAAAACCTAGTGAAGACCTACGATTGTGACTTGTCCCTCCTATGTGTCTTTCCTTTGATGAACAGACTTTTGCCCAGTCCTGAGACCACAGCTTACTCCCACTCTGCCAGTAGTCATGTGACTCTGGTGTGGGCAATCAGAGGATTCTAATTCCTGAACACAAAGTTTCATGAAAGACCATGCAACAATTAAATATCCTGCCCAATGACTGGCAGAATAGAAACCTAAAGCTATTTTTGTTATTGCTTAAGGGGGAACAACCTAGGAGTACACACACATACACCACACACACACATACATGCATGCATGCACATACATCTTTTTATTTTTTATTTATTTTTGTTTTTTTGAGACAAGATTTCTCTGTGTAACAGCCCTGGCTGTCCTGGAACTCACTCTGTAGACCAGGCTTGCCTTGAACTCACAGAGATCACCTGCCTCTGCCTCCTGAGTGCTGGGATTAAAGGCGTGAGCCATCACACCCAGCCATTACAGACAGCTGTGAACTGCCTGCCATGTGAGTGCTGGGATTTGAACCAGGGTCCTTTGGAAGACCAGCCTCTGCTCTTAACCGCTGAGCCATCTCTCCAGCTCCCATCTTTTAATTTCTAATATTGTGTCTGGAACTCAGTTACCTAAAGAACTCTCCATACTAATTACTATACAATGTAGTTTGAGCGTGTTCTCCTCTGTTGCATTTCCCTTATTCCCTCCCTCAGTCACTATAGGACCCTTTGTTCCCCAAGCATTGTCACTTCTACTTCCAGGTCATATGAGCACACATGATTTTATGTACCTACATAAGATTCTAGGTTCCACGAGTGATAGAAAAATGCAGTATTTGTCTTCCTGAGACACAATTTCGTACATTATGGCTGATTTCATTTTGTACATGTGTCAAATTGCTTTTTATCCCATTCCTCTGTTGAGACACCCAAAGTGGCTCCACAACTTGGCTGTGGATTAGAGCGGCAGTGAACTCGGCCAATTAGGATCTGTGACATGTTGATTGTGAGTCCTTTGGGTAAACAGAAATTGCTTGGGCTCCGTCTATTTATTTACTTTCGTGAGAGTTCCTTTCTTTTTTTTTTTCTTTGAGAAAGGGTTTTTCTGTGTAGCCCTGGCCATCCTGGACTCACTTTGTAGACCTGGCTGGCCTCGAACTTGCAAAGATCCGCCTGCCTCCACCTTCCAAGTGCTGGGATTAAAGGCGTGAGCTACCACGCCTGACCCTATGTTGGTGTATTGAGAAAGGATCTCATGTAGCCCAGGTTGGTCTAAAAATGGGTATGTAGTTGATGACCCTGAACTCCTGAACCTGCTGTCTCCACCTCCAAAATGCTGAGGTTATGGGCCTTTGCCACCTCAACCCCATGTTTCCTTTTAATGACATTTATTCAGTGTGTATGCAAGTTCCACTGTGTGCTGCAGATGGCAAAAGACAACTTTTAGGAACAGTTCTCACAATTTCTGGGTGCTGAGGGTCAAAGTCGGATGTTAGGTTTGTCAACCAGCACCTTCATCAGCAGAGCCCTCTGCTTGCCAGTGCTGTTTGTGGTTGTTTTCCTTGTTCTAGGGACAGGGTGTCACTATGAAACCCTGGGTGTTCTGAAACTCTCTATGCAGACCAGGATGGTCTCAAACTCACAGAGATCTACCTGCCTCTCACTCCCTAGTGCTGGGATTAAAGGTGTTGTGCCACCACACCCAGCTCTGTTTGTGTTTTTTTAGACATTTTTCTGTCTCCTAGACTGGTCTCCAAATCCTGGGTCCAAAGGATTGTCATATCTATCTGCTGGGACCGCAGGCATGTGCCAGTGGGCTCAGCTTGCCATAGAGACTGTGCTCATGGATTGCTGCTCAGTGTGGACACCTGGGGCTACCAGCGCCATTTCTGTGAGTCCCCCCCCCCCCCAGCTACCCTCACTCGTTTGGGGCCCCACATGGCACTCTGGAGGAGAGAATGGCTCATCCAAGGGTTAGTCACTGATGGGACTGGGGCTGAGCGCAACTTCCGACTTCCGCGTGGGAGCAGGGGAATGCCTGAATGGAGGAGGCAGGAAAAGCGGAGGCTGCCAACGCTGGAGGCTTCAGGAGCTGGGGGCGAGGAGCAGCGACAGGCAGGGAAGCAGCTTCGGAGGAAGGCCAGCTAAATTTAACTCTCCGTTAAACCCCGGCTTCATTCCGAGTGTATGTTTACCAGAAGTTGAGGGAGAAGATGAATAGGGATTCATTTCTGACTCAGAGCCCTGTTGTGTCCGCTCTGCCCTGGAAATTTTGTAATATTGTGTCTTTTCTTAATCGTCCAGTCTTAGGAAAAAAAAAAAGTTAACTATTCCATAGTGAAAGTCGAGGTATTAAGAGAAAGATCTTTGTTTTCAAAAATTAAAGTCAAAAGCATATAGCATAAGAGTAGCCATTTTATTTTCATTTACTTTATTTTATAGACAGAAACTTGCTGTCTAGCCAGATGGCTTTGAACTTGAGGCAATCCTCCTGCCCCAGCCTCTGAGTGTTGGGATCACAGGCATTCACCACTATGCTGGCTGCATTTTAACCTCTTCAGACAGAGGTCTCTTGTAGCTCAGGCTGGCCTCCAACGCGCTATGTGGCTCAGGATGACCTTGAATATTGACTACCATGTCTGGCTGATATGACACTTCAGGTAGACCCCAAGGCTTTGTGCATACTGGCCAAACACGTTGCCAGCTGAGCCACCTCTTAAGCACTAAGAGTGAATACTCTGGTGGCATTTAATACACTCCCGGAGTGTGACCACTACTTCGATCTCTCAGAGCATTCTCCCTGTCTGCCTCCCCCAAATCCCTATGGGCCACAGTCTCTCTGTCCCCGTGAGCTTGTCTCTTCTGGACACTGCATTTAAATGGACTTCTGGGACATGGGACTTGTGGTGTCTGCTTCACCCATGGCAGTGTATGCTGATACTTATTGTATAACGTTCTGCTGCATGGCCACATCACATTCCGGTTCTGCTTCACCTGCTAACGGGCAGTTCGGCTGTTTCTGTCTTTTGGCATTTGTGAACCCTGTAAACAAGCCATACATAAAGAAGCCCCGTGAATACATGTGGGTTATGTTGAATGTCCACTGTAAACTTGAGGCAGTATCTAGGAACTAAATTTAGAATTATGGTATGACCAAAAAAAAAAAAAACCAAAAGAACAACAAAAAAAAAGAACAAACAAAAATAAAAAATAAGGACCAATAAGACTTAGCTCCTCATCACCCCCATCATTGCTTGGTGGTGTCGCCTCCTCTGACCTTATACACCTACTTCTTGGCCCCTCATGCACACTGTCCCCACACTGGGGTGGTGTCATGGCCCTGCCTTTGCTGACATTGCAGGAAAGGACTTGGTACAAATGCCTCTGCATCCATGGGTTTTAGAAGGTTCCAGATCTGTAACTGAACACCTCTGGATACAGCACACTGGCCCTGGTGGGAAAATCACGCTCCCCTTAGGTAGCCTCAATTTCTCTCAAAAATACAAAAGCTGGTTATGATCTAAATAGACTAGACTATGATTCAGAGCTATGGGCTTCCTATTCGTGGGTCTATTTATTATATTTGTTTATTATTTTGTATAGTGTCTCAGGCTGGCCCAGAACTTACTTAGTAGCTGAAGATGATCTTGACCTCCTTGGTTTCTGTCTGTCTACCTCTCAAGTGTTGGGACTATAAGCACACACCCAGTTGTTTTTTTTTATATTTGGGTTTTCGAGACAAGGTTTCTCTGTGTAGCTCTGGCTGTCCTGGACTCACTTTGTAGACCAGGCTGGCCTCGAACTCACAGAGATCCACCTGCCTCTGCCTCCCGAGTGCTGGGATTAAAGGCGTGCACCACCACTGCCCGGCCTCAGTTGTTTTTAATATTTATTTATTTTGGTTTTTTTTTCCGAGACAGGGTTTCTATGTGTAACAGCCTGGCTGTCCTGGACTCTCTTTGTAGACTAGGCTGGCCTTGAACTCAGAGATCCACCTGCCTCTGCCTCCCAAGTGCTGGGATTAAAGGCGTGCACTACCACCGCCCAGCTTTTTTTTTTTTTTTTTTTGGTTTTTCGAGACAGGGTCTCTCTGTATAACAGCCCTAGCTCTCCTGGACTCGCTTTGTAGACCAGGCTGACCTTGAACTCACAGAGATCCACCTGCCTCTGCCTCCCAAGTGCTGGGATTAAAGGCGTGCGCCACCACTGCCCGGCTTGGTACCGCCCAGCTTTTAATGTTTATTTTCAACTGTGTGTATGAACATATGTATGTACTCGTGAGTTTGGATGCCCGTGAAGATGTATTGGACTCCTGGAGTTAGAGTCACAGTGCTGGAAGCCTTACTGGGATTCTCTTAGAACATCGAGCATGAGCATTGTTAATTGCTGAGCCATTCTTCAGCCCACACCCAGTCTCCTGATGACTCTTAGTTGAGTCAAAGAGACAGAAATGAGATAGTTCTTTTGGACAACAGAGTAGCCACCTGGCTAGCCTGGACTATTTAGCCAGACCTTGTCTTGAAAGAAAGCAAGGCCTGCCAGGGCCTAGAAGGTAAAGGTACTTGCTATCAAACCTGACAAGTGGCCGGGCGTGGTGGCCCAAGCCTTTAGTCCCAGCACTGGGAAGGCAGAGGCAGGCAGATCTGTGTGAGCTCAAGGCTAGCCTCATCCACAAAATTAGTCCAGGACAGCCAGGGCTGTTACACAGAGAAACCCTATCTTAAGGAAAAAAATAAAAGAACCAGAAAGTGGGTGGTGGTTATATGGCCTTGGGGAGGGGTGTGGAGTGGGGCAGAGTTTTAGCTTGGGAAGATGAGAGGGTTCTGGTGTGGACAAGGTGCCACACAAGGGGACAGTGACCACATTCTTGAAGGTCAGTCTGTGTTCTGGGAATGTCCACACAGCAGGGAACAGATGGAGTAAAGGGAGTGGCGCTTCTATTTGGAATGAGGAAAATGACTCTCTGGTGACAGATGCGTATTTCTGAACAAAAATTCAAAAAGCTCCTGAATGGGACCAGTTCTTTATTTACATTTATTTGTGGAGGTTACAGGACAATCCTTGGGAGCTGGTTTTCTTCTCCACCATGTGGGGCCCACAGGTTGAACTCAAGCCATATCAGATTTGGCGGCAAGCACCTTTACTTGCGAGCCATCTCACTGGCCCATGAATTGTATAATTTAAAATTGAAGTTAAGAATGTTATCTTGCCGGGCTTTGGTGGCGCAAGCCTTTAATCCCAGCACTCGGGAGGCAGAGGCAGGCGGATTTCTGTGAGTTCGAGGCCAGCCTGGTCTACAAAGTGAGTCCAGGACAGCCAGAGATACACAGAGAAACCCTGTCTCGAAAAACCAAAAAAAAAAAAAAAAAAAGAATGTTATCTTTTGCTGTTGTTTGTTGTTTCTGAGACAGGGGCTCTCCACATAGTATGAATTATATTTCAACACAGCTGTTTTTAAACAACAACATTGGTAGCTAGGCATTGTGGTGCATGCCTGTAATTCCAGCACTTGGGAGGCAGAGGCTGTAGAATCTCAAGTCCATATAGCCTGTGTGGTCTGCATGGTGAACCATACCTCAAGCAAAGCAAAGGAAAGCAAAGCAAGATAACCCAGAGCCAGCACGGTGGCACAGGTCTGTAATCCCAGTGTGGGAGGCTGGAGAGTCAGGAATTCAATGGCAGTCTGCTACAGCCTGAGTTTGAAGTCAGCCTGGACTACAAGAGACACATCTCAAAAAAAGAAAAGAACAATATTATGTTTGTAGTTCAGCAGTAGAGCATGTGCTTAGTGGGCATTCGGACTCGAGTTCAAGTCCCAGCACCTACCAAAACAAAAACCAAAAAGCCAAGCCAGTCATGCTTAGGAACTGCCCTCAGTCAGAGGGCTCTTTCCTCACTGACCTTCTTTCCTTTTTCCTGCCCTTTGCTTCCATGATCCCTTTCTAAGCACTCTAAGAACCCTGCCCCTCTCCTAATGTAGTACTATTGAGTCTGCCAACCACAAATATCCTTCAAGAGGTGGACAAAAGACTTCTAAGGTTGACCTGGAATGCATGGTATGTTTGGAAAGTGCACAGGAACACTCCCCAATAAAACAAGATCAAAGGACATGTACAGGGCTATGAGAAGGAAAGTTGAGACTTTCCTAATGATCGTTTTCATTTCATTCCAGTCTGTAACTGTCATTCCCAGCTCCAGGGCAGAATGCCCAGAGTAATGCTTTACAAGAAAAATCCTGCCAATCCCTGAACAGGAAAACTCACCAATCCCTGAGCTCCCTGAAGCTCAGGACTTAAATCCCACCAATTCTCTCCCTGGAAATATTCACCCTAGAAATCTCTGCTCCCTAAGAAATCCTATATAAGCTCTGCCTACGGTTCAGTTCCCCCACCCACTCCATCTGCCACTTGAGAGGCAGGTGTATATCTGTGAGTTCAAGGCCAGCCTGGTCTACAGATTGAGTTCCAGGATAGCCAGGGCTACATAGAGAAACCCTGTCTCAAAATAAAACAAACAAACAAAACAAAATCATGTTTGTGTGTAGCAAGGCGGCTTTTACTTTTACTCTAATTTTACTACACTTAATTCCTTTTGCCTCCCGTCCAACCCTCGCTCCTTTCAACCCCCGAACCCTAGGTGGGAGAGAATGTTAAAGGGGAAAAGGATGTAGGTCTCTTTAAGCTACCTCCTGCTGATTAGGGTCCTTGGGTTCTTTGGGGGTAATACCAGTCTCAGTAGAAGTCCAGCAAACCAGGAAACAGCGGCAGGAAGAACAAGCAGTAGTTTCGGGGAGCACCAGCAGCTGGGAGAGCAGCAACCTCTTCTTTGTAGCCTGAAACTGCAATTTAATTATTTATTGTAGTTATTAGTAAGTATAAACTGTAAGATTAAGCTGGCAGAGCAGCCAGTGGCTTGGCAGAGGAATGGGAGGCCTGGCCCACGTGCCTTAACCGGTTGCCTGCCTGGGTAAAGAGCCCCAGGACCAAGGGTGGCCTACACCGCCTGTAACCTAAACTCTGTTAATATAAGTTGTTATATTAGGCCAGTAGAATTACCAGCAGCTTGGCGGGAGCTTAGCCTGGGTTTGAGGGGAGTCTAGAAGTCCGACAGCCAGGACTGCTTGGACTGAGGGCCTATAAGCCACTGCAGTCTTTTCCCCAATAATTAAATACACCAAGACCTTTTTTTTTTTTGTTTGTTTGGTTTTTCGAGACAGGGTTTCTCTGTATAGCTCTGGCTGTCCTGGACTCACTTTGTAGGCAAGGCTGGCCTCAAACTCACAGAGATCTGCCTGCCTCTGCCTCCCGAGTGCTGGGATTAAAGGCTTGCGCCACCACTGCCCGGCTCACCAAGACCTTTTAATGTTTTAACGCTTAGCCCTTAGCTGGGGAGACTCCCAATTAGCTACTCTAAATTAACCCAGATTACCTAGTCCCAAACCGCCAAATGCCTGCAATTACCTTCCAGTGTTCTCAAGACGTCTGTCTCCTTCTGTGTCTCGGCAGAAAGAGAACGATTCTCTGTGTGCTCAGGATTCCTGTTCTAGTCTCAGAAAGTCCTGCCTTCCTATACTCTTTCTGCCCAGCTAATCGGCCATAAGCGACTTTTATTAATCAATCAAGAGAATGCCTCAGAAGGGACGGTAACCAGATCTCAGCATTGAATTCAACCTATCAGAAGCAATGATATTAGACCTTCCCTCAACAGTAGACCTTCTCTCCTACTTCTTTGTAGTACCCCTTTTCTCCTCTTTGTAGAGCCCCCTTTTTCTCTTCTTTGCCTTTTCCTCTCTTTTTTTATTTTTATATATTTTAGGTTTTTCCAGACAGAGTTTCTCTGTGTATCAGCCCTGGCTGTCCTGGACTTCTCTTTGTAGACCAGGCTGGCCTTGACCTCACAGAGATCCACCTGTCTCTGCCTCCCTAGTGCTGGTATTAAAGGCGTGCACGACCATGCCCAGCTTTGCCTTTTCCTCTTTGTAAAGCCTTTTCTCTTACTTCTTTGCAGAGCCCTTATCCTTATCTGGCTTTTTATCCTCTCTCCCAAGTATGCAGAATTAAACTTGCTCAGCTGGCTAAGCCACGCCCCTGCTAGCTAGGGAGACAGTTAATACTTTACACCTGTGTAGTCCCAATGCAGCTGCCAAGGCCATGATCAAAGCCACTCTGCTGCAGCCATGATCAAAGCCGCCACCCTGGCCGCAATCCAAGCGGCTTCGACAGTGATTCATCAAAATGACCCCCCCCACCAATGTCAGTAAAGTCCCTGAGAAGCATGCCACAAAAGTGTACTGCCAGGGCTGTCAGTGCCCGCTTTCCCACCCCAGCCTGTGTGGCTGGAGCATTGAAAATGGCGGCTCCTGGCTCAATGGAAAGGGAGCTGTCTTGCCTCAGTCAGCTGCTGACTGAGGGAGCTGTCCATGGTGATGATGACATCTTTCCTGCCTCATCCTATAGCTGTCAAATCCACAGAAGCAGCACCTCCTCTCTAGTCTCCGTCAGCCATTCAAGCTGTAGGGAAAGACTTTCCTGCCATGGACTTCCTTTGTAATCTTGCCAACTCTGTAAACTTTGTAAACCCTCAGGGCAAGGGAACAAAGCAACCAGACCCCAGCCTGAGGTGCTTCAGCAGCCCATCCTTTCCTCATGCCCCTCAAGATCTCTCTATCATAACATTTCCAAACTCTATAACTATCACAAAGATCACCTTCATTCCAGATTATGCTAATTTAAGGCAAAAAGGCGAAATAAACCTACCGATCACAGCACAGGGAAACCCACCAGTCACAACACAGGAAAACCCACCAATCCCTGAGCTCTCCAAGCTCAGGACTTGAAGGTCCACCAATCCTCACTCTGGAAATCCCTCCCCTAGAAAGCCACACCCCCCAAAACTCCCATATAAGCCCTGCACTTTCCTCATTCCCCGCTGTCTTCTCCCAGAAAGAAACAGGGGCAGTTATCTCCTGGATTCATCCCTCCTCACCCTCCAATAAATCTCTTTTATGAGATTTGTTGTCTGTTGAGACTCTTTCATTGGAAAAAAGAAAAGAAGCCAAGAATCAAAGAAGAGAAGATACTGGAGAAGGAGCAGAACTCGGGCTTGGGCTCCTCAGTTCAGTTGGGGTTGAGGAAACTCTCCCCTTTGAACTGCAATGGCTGGAGAAGGAACAGAGCTCGGACATGGGCTCCTCAGCTCAGCTGGGGTTGAGGAAACTCTCCCCTATGAGCTGCAACATCTCTGCTGAAGAAGCCTTCTCTCAGAGCTGTGTGGTTCCTGGGCTTACGGGTCTCAGGGTACCTTCCCATCCGTGCAGGCCTAAATGCTAACAACCTGTGTTTTAAGCAGCCTCACACCTGAGATTAAACAAAAACATTCTCCTAATTGGTTATTTTAATGAACTCACACCACATTTGTGTCTTTGCCCACCAAATCTGGGTTTGGCCATGTGTCTTGCTTTAGTCAATTTGATTTTAGAAAAAACTGAAAAAAAGTCCTGTGAAGTTCTGGGGTCCTGCACTGACTTCTGTTCCCCTTTGGAAGCAGTGGGCCACCACCACGTCAGCATGCATGGGACAGACTGCTAAATGATGGAGACTGTCTCTACCACCTCCCATCACTGTAAAGCCAGTTGGCACTCAGCCCACTGCTAAATAAGTCAGTGAGGCCATTCTAGACCAGGTACCCTGAGGGTAGCAGTCAGAATAGGAGGCTCGTTAGCGTACAGAAAGCCACTTAACTCTTTGACAATCCCAGGCATTTTTGAACAGCTTGCCAGGACACCCTGACCAGGAGTAATGTATGAATATCTGTCATACAAGTCACAACAGCACACCTGGCCTCTGCCCAAAGGCTGCCAGGACTCTACCCTTCTCAAAGAAAGCTGTCAGTACAGGGATGGCCCAGCTCTCCCACAGAGAATCTGCAGGCCATTGAGAGGATGAAGAGATGGAGGATTGTTAACTTGTGTTAGCATATGCCAGTCACACACCACAGTGGCTTCCATTATGACATTTTCATATTTGTATCATATTCATTAATCATGATCATGTTCATTCCCACCTGCCCTTCTATTTCCTCACACTCCTTCTGACCCTATTTTCCAAGTTGTCTTCTTTCACTTTCATGGATTTTGGTTTATCTATTCTTATTTTGACATTGTCTTATATATCCCTGCTTCAACTTCCTAAGTGCTGGGATTACATCTGTACATTGCCATACCTAGTTTTTTTTTTTCGTGACCCAATGAATTTATTTAACTAGAGGGTAGGTATGTACAAGTGTGTACAGGTGTGCCCTCAGAGGCCAGAAGATGGCATTAGATTCCCTGGAGCCAGAGCTGCCTAACATGGGTGCTGGGAACTGAACTCAGGTCCTCATTATTGAGCAGCAAGTGCTCTTAAGGACTGAGCCATCTGTCTAGTATCAGGTTGTTTTAGTTTCAGTTGTAAAAATATTTTTAACGCCAGGTGGTGGTGGAGACACCTTTAATCCCAGCACTCAGGAAGCAGAGACAGGCCAATCTCTGTGAGTTTGAGGCCAGCTCTGAAGCCACAGGCTGGCTACAAAATTTCCAGGGACTGGAGGGAAAAGGGATAAATAAAAACAAAAAGGGTCCATCAAAGTGGCACATGCTTTTTGTTTGTTTGTTTGTTTGTTTTTGTTTTTTGAGACAGGGTTTCTCCGTGTATCTCTGGCTTTCCTGGACTCTCTTTGTAGACCAGGCTGGCCTCGAACTCACAGAGACCTGCCTGCCTCTGCCTCCCGAGTGCTGGGATTAAAGGCGTGCGCCACCACGCCCAGCTTGCACATGCTTTTTATACTAGCATGGGGGAGGAGGAAGGCAAAGGTGGAGCTCTGCAAATTTAAGGCCAGCCTGATCTACATCCAAGAGTTCCAAGCTGGAGCTGGGGGCACCAAAATTATCATTAAACATTTGTACTGAAAAATAAAGTTCTTTTCTCTGCCTATATCAGCTGGTACCCAGCTTCTGCTCTGGGAACAATGTCATAGCATCAATATTCTAATCCCATAAATTACAGCAAAGTGACCATCCTCACCCTAGAAGAGAGCTTGTTTAGGGTCTGGCCCTCTGAAATGCTTTGCCATGTGGTTACTGTGTTCCAGGCTATGTTAGTACTGGGCCCTAGGTCCTCAGAGCTGCAGGCAAGCTGTTACTCTATACACAACTACTACCTTCCTGCAAGCCCCTGCCCTGTTCGATGTCTTTTTTATTTTTTCCTGGATTTTAGTCTTTTGGGATTCCTGGAGTGTCCACAAATAGATTAGCCTCTAAGAATTCAGAGTAACTGTGGTTTGGGGTAAAAAAATCCTTGCTGTAATTAGCCATGGTCCTATTTTTGAAATTACATCTGCAAAAACTTGAAGAGGATGGATTTGGGGTGGGGGGGATTAGCACTGATTGGAATTTTCATGCTTTTGAAAGTGAAATCAAGAGCATTGAGGGAAGAATGTGTCATCACACTCTAAACACGCTCAGCCGAAGTGAGCTGAAGAGAATTGATTGCAGGAGAAAGAACTGCTGGGCAGATGGGTCATGTGACAACCACTATTGTGGTTGGCAACCGCAAATCACTCCGAATCTCTGTGTTGCATGGCTCAGTTTGTCACCTTCAGATCCTGAGACCTAATTAATCATTGAAGTGATTGAAATGAACAGGTTGATAGAAGTGCTATGAGGTATGCTGAGAGGGTCGCTGAAATCACACACCAAGTGGAGAGTCCATGGGACTCAGTCACCAAATCTTAAAGATTACCTACCCTCTCAACGAGTATCAGCCCCTAGCTGTCCTGGACTCACTTTGTAGACCAGGCTGGTCTTGAACTCACACAGATCTGCTGAACTCTGCCCAAGAACTCTGAGATTAAAGGCGCAGGCCCAGCAATTACAGACAGCTGTGAACTACCATGTAGGTAATGAGATTTGGACCCAGGTCCTTTGGAAAAACAGCCAGTGCTCTTAACCGATGAGACATCTCTCCAACCTCATTGTCTTTTTTTGTTTGTTTGTTTGTTTTTTTGAGATAGGGTTTCTCTGTGTATCCTTGGCTGTCCTAGACTCTCTTTGTGGACCTGTCTGGCCCCAAATTCA
Organism: Lophiomys imhausi; assembly: GCA_907164525.1. Classification (NCBI taxonomy): domain Eukaryota; kingdom Metazoa; phylum Chordata; class Mammalia; order Rodentia; family Muridae; genus Lophiomys; species Lophiomys imhausi. The sequence continues at coordinate 5,205,907 of CAJQZJ010004765.1, forward strand.
CAGAGATCTGCCTGCTTCTGCCTCCTGAGTGCTGGGATTAAAGATGTGAGTCACCACGACTGGCTCCTCATTGTCCTTTTTTAAAGACTAGTAGCCTACACTTTTGATTCTCTGTGAGTTCAAAGTCCACCTAGTCTACATAGTGAGACTCTATGTAAAAAATAAAAAGCACTTTAGTTTTTTTTTTTTTTTTTTTGGTTTTTCGAGACAGGGTTTCTCTGAATATCTCTGGCTGTCCTGGACTCGCTTTGTAGACCAGGCTGGCCTCGAACTCACAAAGATCCGCCTGCCTCTGCCTCCCAAGTGCTGGGATTAAAAGCGTGCGCCACCACCGCCCGGCTAAAAAGCACTTTAAAAAATTGTGTGTGTGTGTTGAGGCCTGGTCTAACGTAGCTCATGCTGACTCACTAAGTAACAGGGGATGACCACGAACCCTTTCCTGTTCCTCCTGCCTTCATCTCCCACATGCTGGGATTACACACTATTAACTAGGAGTCCTGCAAGATGGCTCAGCATGTATAAAGGTGATTGTTACCAAGCCTGAGGACCCAGGCTCCCTTCACAGGCCCCATACAGTGGAAGGAGGAAACTAACTTCTGCAAGTTGTCCCCTGGCTTCCCCATCAGTCCTTGAATGCATCCACCTCCCCATACAAAAGTCAAAGCAAAAAAACTGATAATAATATACACTGGTGTTAGCTCAGATTCGAATTTGTCTGGAAAATATTCTGAAGGCATGTGGGACTTGCAGGAAGCACACTTGGGTCATGTACATGGCTGCCCCAGTGCTGAACAACAGATTACATTGTAAGCTCATACTCCAGTGAACAGACTTTCAAGGGTCAGAACACTAGGGTAAAGATCATTCTGGGCCACTGTGGAAGATGCCTCCCAGATCACTGGTTTGAAAGGGCATTATGGGAAGACTATTCATTGTTTTGTTGGTGCCGGGGATTGAACCCTGGGCCTTACAAATGCTAAGTGCATTAAGTACACTACTACACTAGGTACCTAGCACTGAGCCACATCCTGAGTTTACCCTCTGGGGTTCAGGCTGACATCTCCTGATGCCAAAGGTGCTCTCAGAGGTCTTGGGCTCCAAGTACAGCACCACATCGATGCCTATTTCTTAGTTCTTTTTTTTTGTTTGTTTGTTTTTTCGAGACAGGGTTTCTCTGTGTAGCCCTGGCTGTCCTGGACTCGCTTTGTAGACCAGGCTGGCCTTGAACTCACAGAGATCTGCCTGCCTCTGCCTCCTGAGTGCTGGGATTAAAGGCGTGCGCCACTACGCCCGGCTTATTTATTTATTTATTATTATTTCTTAGTTCTTGCTAGGTTTTCTTCCTATATACCAAAACGACTTGTATACCAGACACAGTAGTACATTAACCCCAGAACTTGGGAGACAGAGGCAGGGGGATCTCTGTGAGTTCCAGGACAGCCAGGGCTACAGAGCAAGACTCTGCCTCGGATACAAACACCTAGAACCAGGGTCAGCCAGATGGCTCTAAAGGTGCTTGAGTCTGATGAACTGAGTTTGATCCCACACACATACATATACACAAAATAATTAAATACATAAAGGTGATTAAAAACGGAAACTTCAGGGCTGGAGAGATGAGTCAGTGGTTAAGAGCATTGATTGCAAGCCAGGTGTGGTGGCAAACGCCTTTAATCCCAGGCCTATCTCTGTGAGTTCAAGGCCAGCATGGTCTACAGAGTGAGTCCAGGACAGCTAGGGCTTGGTACACAGAGAAACCTTGTCTCAAAAAACAAAAAAAGAGCACTTATTGCTCTTCCAGATGACTCGGGTTCAATTCCCAGCACCCACATGGTATCTCACAATTGTAACTCAAAGATCTGACATGCTCACACAGACATAAATGCAGACAAAACACAAATGCACATTAAAAAAATAAATAAGAATAAAAACCAAAAATAACCTGAAACCTCTTTTTTTTTTCTTTTCTTTCTTTTTTTTTTTTTTTTTTTAGGTTTTTCGAGACAGGGTTTCTCTGTGTATCAGCCCTGGCTGTCCTGTACTCACTTTGTAGACCAGGCTGGCCTGGACTCACAGAGATCCACTTGCCTCTGCCTCCGGAGTGCTCGGGATTAAAGGTGTGTGCTACCATGTCTGGCAATTACAGACAGCTGTGAACTGCCATGTGGGTGCTGGGATTTGAACTCCAGTCATTTGGAAGAATAATCAGTGCTCATAACCAACTGCTGAGCCCTCTCTCCAGCCCCTCCCTTTGTTTTTGTTTTTAGTTCTGATTTCTTTTAGGTTATTTAAAAGCGTATCTTGGGGTTGGAGAGATCACTCAGCAGTTAGAGACCTGCTTGCTCCTTTAGAGGACCCAGTTCAGTTCCCAGCACCCATATGGTGGCTCACAACTCCAGTTCCAGGGGTCTGATGCCCTCTTCTGGTCTCTGACACCAGGTACACACGTTAACACAGAGGGACAGAGGCAAAACACCCATACACAAAGAGTTAAACTGATTCATTAAAAACAAAACAGAACAAAACAAAAACACTTTAATGGGGCTGGAAGAATGGCTCTGGTTAAGAGCACTGGCTGCTCCTGCAGAGGACCTGGGTTCCATTCCCAGCACCCACATGGCAGTTCACAACTGTATGTAAGTCTTTTTCCAGTGGATCCAACTCACTCACACAGGCCAGTGTGCAGGCCAAACACCACTGCACATAAAATAAAAATAAATTATCAAAAAATCTTTAATATGAAATTGCTGACATTTCTATATATTTTGCCAAATCATTTTTTTTTCCTTTTGGTTTTTTCAAGACAGGTTTTCTCTGTGTAACAGAGCCCTGGCTGTCCTGGAACTCTCTTTGTAGCCCAGGCTGGCCTCGAACTCATAGAGATCCACATGTTTCTGCCAAGTGCTTGGATCAAAGGTGTACGCCACCACACCTGGCCACCAATTCATTTTCAAATTAGAGATCAAGCACTGTTTTTGGTTTTAATTATTTATTTTTATTTTGTGTACATTGGTGTTTTGACTCCATGTATGTCTGTGTGAGGGCATCAGATCCCCTGAAACAGGAATTATGGACAGTTGTGAGCTGCCATGTAGGTGCTGGGAATTGAACCTGGGTCCTCTGAAGAACAGCCAGTGCTCTTAACTGCTGAGCCATCTCTCCAGCCTTCAAGTACTGTTTTAAATCCTCATTTTGTTACTTTGTTGGCTTACTTTTGGAAACAATGTCTCACATAGCTAGTAGAATGTGTTGTGTAGGCAAAGTTGGCCTTGAAGTGTTTTGATTCTGGTCTCTACCTCCCAAGTGTTGGGATTCAAGGCTCTGCATCCATGTCAAGCTTCTTCAGGTTAACTTTTTTTTTCTTTTTTTTTAGATTTATTTATTGTGTATACAGTGTTCTGTCTGCAGGTATATCTGCAGGCCAGAAGAGGGCACCAGATTTCATTATGGATGGTTGTGAGCCACCATGTGGTTGCTGGGAATTGAACTCATGACCTCTGGAAGAGCAGCCAGTGCTCTTAACCGCTGAGCCATCTCTCCAGCCCAACTTTTTTTTTTTTTTCAAGACAGGGTTTCTCTGTATAGCAGGTTCTGGCTGTCCTGGACTCGCTTTGTAGACTAGGCTGGCCTCGAACTCACAGAGATCTGCCGGCCTCTGCCTCCCAAGTGCTGGGATTAAAGGCGTGTGCCACCACCGCCCGGCTACACGTTAACTTTTTAAAGGGCCACTTTTTTTTTTTTTTGGTTTTTCGAGACAGGGTTTCTCTGTGTAGCCCTGGCTGTCCTGGACTCACTTTGTAGACCAGGCTGGCCTTGAACTCGCAAAGATCCGCCTGCCTCTGCCTCCCAAGTGCTGGGATTAAAGGCGTGCGCCACCACTGCCCGGCTCAAAGGGCCACTTTTAGGAAGACTAATTTTTAATGTTCTTGAGAAATAAAAATGACTTTTTTTTTTTTTTAGGTTTTTCAAAGATAGGGTTTCTCTGTGTATCCTTGACTGTCCTGGGCTCACTTTGTAGACCAGGTTGGCCTTGAACTCAGAGATTCGCCTGCTTCAGCCTTCTGAGTGCAGGGATTAAAGGCGAGCCGCACCGCACCTGGACACCTGGTGGCATTTTTTTAAAAAAGTGTTTGCTAAATACAATTTTTTTTTTTTTTTTTGGTTTTTCGAGACAGGGTTTCTCTGAATATCTCTGGCTGTCCTGGACTCGCTTTGTAGACCAGGCTGGCCTCGAACTCACAAAGATCCGCCTGCCTCTGCCTCCCAAGTGCTGGGATTAAAGGCGTGCGCCACCACCGCCCGGCTTAAATACAATTTTTACTTGTGCTGTGTAGGTGGTCAATTTAATTTCAATTGGACTACTAGTGACTCTTAAACATGCTCCAAGTTTTTCCCCCTAATTATTTGTAGGTGGACCAGGGATGTGGAGCTGGAGATCTGTTCTGCCCAGTTCTTGAGATCCCCAAAGACCACCCAGGAGCCAAGTCTGATGTAAATCCATAAGGGTTGTTTATTCAAGCTCAGAGTTTGGACTCTCAAGACTCACCAACATAGCAGGGTTTATATAGGGGCTTAGACAAAGAGATAGGTTTTTTTATCATATGATTGGATGGCATTTGGTTAACTAGTCATGTCCATTTCTGGTTGACTGGTTACTGACTAACCAGCTGTGGTCAGTCTGACCACCAGAAAGTTTGTTTAGACTTTTTGGGTGCTTTCTCAAGAGTGAGCTAGTGGCTGGAGAGATGGATCAGTGGTTAAGAGTACTGACTGCTTCCAGAGGATCTGGGTTCAAATCTCAGCACCCACATGACAGCTCACAACTGTCTGTAACTTCTGTTCCAAATAATCTGATGAAACACATGTAGTCAAAACACCAATGTATATGAAATACAAATAAATAAACAATTTTAAAAAAGTGAGCTATCCAGTGATGAGCAGGGAACATCCCTGGAATGCAAGATGGTGTACATTTTCTTGTTCTGGAACTGGAGGTCAGCTCTGAGTCAAACTTAATACAAGATGGAATCTTTTTTCAAGATGGATTTAGTCAGGCTCTATATTTCCCCTTCTCTAGGTCATCCAGAGACCCATTCATGGGTCTTTAAACATGTCAGTCATTGATCTCTGACAAAAGTTCAAAGGACTATAAGCAGTAATCATATAAGGGTCATAAAGCATAACCAGGAGAAACAGAACCAAGGACCAAGTAGTATATCAGTTGTCATTATAGAAATAGATATCCATTTGTAGCCTATGTAAGAGAGTTCCTTTTGACATAGCATTTCAGCCACTTAGGTAGGACAATGGACAAAGGGCTATTTTCTGTAACTACTTCCAGAAAGGTGTAGCTACTTCCAAAGGGTGGTCTTTGGGGTCTCAAGAACCGGGCAGAACAGATCCAACATTATACCTTAAGATGATCAGGCTCCCATTCTAAAACTGACATTCCAGATCCATTGTTTTTAAAGTCTTATTTTTGGAGGTCATGGTGCCACATACGTTTGATTCCAGCACTAGGGATGCTGAGGCAGGTGTATCTCTGAGCTCAAGGCCACCCTGGACTACAAAGTGAGTTCCAGGAGAGCCAGGGCTGTTATACAGAAAAATCTTGTCTCCAAAACAAAACACAACATTAACAAATCAAACCAATCAAATGAAAAAAGTCATATTTATTACGTGTGTGTGTGTGCGCGCACACATTTGGCACAACCCAAGTGTGGAGGTCTGAGGACAATTCCAAGGATAGTTTTCTTCCACCATGTCAGTTTCAGGGATCAAACTTAGGTGATCAGTCTTGGCAACTTGTGAGTTTACCTGCTTAACTATTTGGCTGGCTACCAGGCCTTTTTTTCTGGTTATGTTTTTGTTGTTGTTATTGTTTTTCTGACACAGGATTTCCTGTGTAACAGAGCCCTGGCTGTCCTGGACTCACTTTGTAGACCAGGCTGGCCTGGAGCTCACAGAGATCCACCTGCCACTGCCTCCCGAGTGCTGGGATTAAAGGCGTGTGCCACCACCGCCCAGCTACTTAAAAAAAAATGTATTTTTATTTCATGTGCATTCATGTTTTGCCTGTATATATGTCTTAGAGTTACATCTTGGAGTTACAAACAGTTGTGAGCTGCTATGTGGGTCCTCTGGAAGATCATTCAGTGCTTTTAACCCCTGAGCCATCTCTTCAGCTCCTTCTAGTTACTTTTTACATCTATGTAGACCAAGCAAGTTTCAAATTTAGAGATCCATGCCTTCCCAGTGCTGGGATAAAATCCGTGTGCCATAACCAGGGGTCGACACTCATTTAATTGCCCTTTTCGAGACTGGGTCCCTTGTAGCTCAGCCTGGCCTGGAATTTACTTCTGTATGTGAACATGACCTTGACCGTCTAACCTGATCCCCCTTCCCACCTGCTCATATTACAGACAATGAATACCATGCCCGACTTTAATTCATGTGAATGATTTTGGTGGATTGAGGGGGATTTTGCTGTCCTCTGGTCCACCATTTAAGCAATTTCACTTAAAAAGGAAAAATAAAAAAGCCTTCTAAGCTCACCGCAAAAAAAAAAAAAAAAAAAAAAAAGTTATCTCCTTGCTTCCAACCTAATTACAACACCTTAAAAAACGGACTACAGTGTTTGGCGGCCTCCCCGAGCTACAGTAAAACTTCTAAAAGGGTCAAGGTCTAAAGTTCACATTCTTGTGGTCTGTTTAGTCTCCACTGAGGGAGACCCCGTTATCCATGGCAAGACCCCACTATCCGGCTCTACCGATCACCAAGTCCATTTCTCTTCGAGTCTCCCGAAGGAGGAGTAATAAGTTCGAGGGAAAAACGGGTTCAAATGAAGGTCAGAGACCCAACAGTTCTCTGGGGTGAATAAAGTGGGGCAAAGTGAAGCAGCTGGCGGTGGCTTTAGGGGTGGCAAGCTTCCCATGCTGGCAGGGAAACCAAGCACGGGTGGCACCTGGGGGCCTACCAAGCTCGGGGGTTGCGAAGGAAACTACGGGCCTCCGCCCCGAAGGATCCCGCATAGTCCGTGTTGCATCTGGTGGGGGAAACCAAGGACCTCAAAGAGGGCTGAGGACACCAGAGAGGCTCACGGCGCACATCCGCCAAGTAGGGCCCGCGGGCGAAGACCAGCGCTCCCTCCGCGAAGGGCAGACCCGTCTGAGCGAGGGCGGATCGCCCGCGGCCCTCGCCCGACCACCGAGTACGAAACCGGCCCAGCGTTGCGCCCGCTCCTCACGTGTCCAGATCGGCCCCCCGGTCGTCTTACGTCCGACTTCCGCCTGACCCTTCCGACTTCCGGTAAAGAGTCCCCCCTCCACCCCCCTGTCCCGTTTCGCATCTCCGCGCCTTCCAGGCCGCGTCGTCCCGTGCGCGTCCGCGAGCCCGGCTCCCATGCGCCCGTCGACCGCCGCCGCTCAGCGGCCTGCAGCGGGCCCCGAGCCGCGCCGCCTGTCGGGCTGGGCCGCGCGGCGCTCGCTCCCGAGGACCGCGCGGCGC
>CAJQZJ010004765.1:5219464-5260236 GCA_907164525.1 Lophiomys imhausi
GTGTGTGTGTGTGTGTGTGTGTGTGTGTGTGTGTGTGTGTGTGTTTGGTGGTGGTGGTGAATTTCACAGTGTGTGGTTGGAGGTCCCAGGACAACTTGGAGGAGTTGGTCCCTTTTCACCCTGTGGGCCAGGAAGATGGAAGTCGGATTGCCTGCCAGACTGGGTAGATGCCTTTACTCGTTAAGCAAGCCATCTTTCCAATCCTCTCACTTTTTTTTTTTTTTTTTGGTTTTTCGAGACAGGGTTTCTCTGTGTAGCCCTGGTTGTCCTGGACTCAATTTGTAGACCAGGCTGGCCTCGAACTCGCAAAGATCCGCCTGCCTCTGCCTCCCAAGTGCTGGGATTAAAGGCGTGCGCCACCACTGCCCAGCTCCAATCCTCTCACTTTAAAAGAACTTTTTCTCTGATCTTTCAGTTTTGTGGTTTTTATAGTTTTATTTTTTAAGGCGTTGTGTCTTAATTGTTTATTGTGCTTCCATTTAAAGAGACTTTCCATTAAAGTCAGAGACGTCTCCATAAGTTCTTATCCCCGCAAGTCCCTAAAACACTGCTCAGCACGAATTGTTGAGCATCTGTAAGGCAGTGCATCTTGGGAGGTACCCAAGATGAAAACAAAGGTGCTTCCTGGCCCAGTGTGACTCAGATTGTCTTGTGTCAGCCCTGGTTTGAAGGACTGCAGGTGTGTGCCAGCAGGCCTGGCTTGCCTTGACTGAGAGGCAGACAGCGTTAAATAACATACCTGTGGACAGCATTAGACAGGACTGGGATTAGAGGAAGCCTATTAAGGCATAGAGAATTGGGGGGGGGGTGGCTGCAAATTTAAGTGGATTAGAGGTAACAATGGAGGGTCAGGTCTGTCAGCCTTTTACTTGTCTTGAAGTTAGATGCAATTCATAAGATTAAGACTGGCTCATTTTGTCATCTTTTGAAAGGGTATTGATAGCCCTTTGATTATGCCAATCTGAAGTTAGCAGAAAAGTTAATTGATATTTAGGTCATTAGAGACAAACTACTAAAGTCTACTAATACAAAAGAAAGACATTTTTGCTGTTCTATTAGACTTACCTATTTTACCTGATTGGTTTTGTCCAAATATGTGGAGATTGCTTATCTGTGTTTGAAAGAAAAAACAATACTGGAGCTGTTCTGCATGCGCAAGTCTGGTAAGGGGACATCGATGCAATCAGGCATTCTTGTTTTGTCTAAATGTGAACTTGTGTGTTTTGTTTCGATAATTAGACAGTTGCAGTTTTACACAGGGGATGGAACTCACCATCCTGACTAATAGCCACATGATGCTGACTTAAAGAACTATCTCATTCTTTGTGTTCTAATAGCTTTGGCTGTGTTGGAACTTCATTCTACTACCGCACTGTGCATACATCACATTCTCTTTAGAGACTTTCCCTTGAATTGTAGTGTTCTATTTTGGCTAGGTAGAAATTGCTTTTAATATTATATAGTGTTGAGCTGGTACAAAGTCTATTTTTATAGTTACTTGAAGTGATGATGACAGCTTCAGTGGAGATGTAAATGGAATTTATTAGCAGACTAACCTACTGCTGGAGTTATTGAATTGGAAATACATGGGGGAAGGATGTGATTCAGTGGTCGAGGGTTTGCCTAGTATTCAGGAGGTCTAGATTGAATCCCAGGTTCTGTCAAGAAAGAAAAATAAACATTGATTTGAAGTTGCCTTGAAAAAAAATTAAAAAATACATGGGTAAGTGAGTTTGAGGACAGCCTGGTGTACATAGTGTGTTCTAAACCAGCTAGGGCTGCATAGCTAGACTCTGTCTCAGAAAGGTGGATGGGAGCCAGGTGTGGTGGCTCATGCCTTTAATCCCAGCACTCCGGAGGCAGAAGCAGGCATGATTTCTGTGAGTTCGAGGCCAGCCTCGTCTAGAGGGTGAGTCCAGGAGAGCCAGAGCTCTATGAACAAGGAAACCCTATCTCAAAAACAAACAAAATAAATAAAGAAAACAACCCCTCCAAAAAAAGAAAGGTGGGTGGGGCGAGTAATAAACATGCTTGGGGGTGTTTGGAATGTATGTTGGGGTCATCCTCCCTGTAAGGGGTGCATTGCCTGTTTAGGAGCGTTTCACAGAGTTATAAGCACAGTGCTGCTCACCTGTTGATGTTTATTTATTTAGCTGGCAGACACAAAGCATGCATCTCAGAACTGCCTGTGGATAGGTAGGAAGCTCTGAGTTAGTGGTAATTAAGTCTAGAACTGTAAAGACACCTTTGAATTTATTCCTTATAACTAGTGTCACTTAAGGAAAATGTGATTTATTTAGGGACAGGACCTTGCTTCTCCTGGACTTGCCATGAATCTGTGATGCTATTTCAGCTTCCCACTTGGTGACATTATAAGCAGATGCTATCACACCCTAAATGTTCTTTTTTGGGGTTGGGGAGAGGTTTCTAGACAGGGTTTCTCTTGTGTATATACCTGGCTGTCCTGGACTCACTTTGTAGACCAGGCTGGCCTTGAACTCACAGAAATCCGCCTGCCTCTGCCTCCCGAGTGCTGGGATTAAAGGCTCACACCACCACGCCTGGCACCTAAATGTTCTTGAAGTAGTCTTTATCCAGAAAGAGATCTTTATACTCTTTAGATGAACATCTGTATAGAATGTGCTGTACTTCTCTGTGAGTGTTCCTCTTGAAGTAGGTTTTAGTTCTGTAGATGGTGTGGCACAAGCTTCCTTGTTTAAAATAATGGAGATCTTGTAATTTGTGTATATGCCATATCTGCCCAATGTTTGGAAAAACAGACATGTGAAATACGGTGTGTAATAGAAGTGTACATGGGATGTGGTCTGTGATAGTTGATCACTGTCCTGGAGGACAGAAGCAATATCTGAATTAGAAAGCTGAGCTGAGCAGGGCCCGCCTTTAATCCCAGCACTTAGGAGCAAGAGGCAGGCAGATCTCTGTGAGTTCAAGGCCAGCCTGGTCTACAGAGTGAGTCCAGGACAGCCAGAGATACACAGCCTGTCTCCAAAAAACAAACAAACTAAACCAAAAACATCAAAAAAAAAGAATGTTTCTTGAGACTATAGAATTTTAGAGTTTGAAAAAAAGAGGAAAAAACCTTTCAGCTTTGAGAGATTAGGTGGCTTGTCCAAAGCAACTTTTGTTGATTTTTATTAGCCCCCAACCAAGTAAGTCCAGACATATAAACAAGGTGGTGGGCTGTATGTGTAACTCACTAGCGCAGTGTTTGCCTAACTTGTGTTAGACTCTGAGTTAGATCACCACCCGGCACCATTGAAAATAAACATGAAAGACAAAACAAACAAGATCTTGCTGTGTGTCTTACAAATTACAGTTGCAGAGTCTTTGCCTTTCAGGAGTTCTTTGAGTTTGGCTCACTTAAATAAGTCTAGTTCTTTGTTTTAAATTTATATAATTCTGCATAAGGGTAATATGAAGTCTACTTAAATTTTTTTATTTTTTTTTAAAGACAGGTCTTACATAGCCTAGACTGGCCTTAAATTTGGTGTGTAGCCAAGGAAAGGTTTTTATGCAGTGCTGGACATTGACCCCAAGGCCTTGTATTGCACTCCCTAGCTTCCTGCTTAGTTTAAGGAGAAAAAAAAATTACACTTTTAGGTTGCCAGTGAATCAAAAAGTAAAACTTTGAAAGGCAAATGTGATTGACGACAATGACAAAGAACAGTGTGAAGTGAGGCCGAGACTACAGAGTCACAGCCAGCCAGGGGACCTCTAACAGCTCACCCTGCTAGGTGCTTGACTGAGTCGACAGCCTGGGCTTTACGCCTTATAGCACCGTGGAGTTAATTAACATGTTCCCAGTAGTGACTCATAAGGGTGAATTATTTTTAATGTCTTTGAAAGAAGTATTTTTTCCAGCTGCAGGTCATGACTAACTGGAGTAGGAAGTGTCTTTAGCTGAAATGTTTTGGCTGCGACAGGGGATTCCTCCCGTGCATCTCTGTTTAGGCTGCACTCTGTACACCAGCTGGCTTCTGATAGACCTGCCTGCCTCTGTCTCCCACAAGCTGGAATTAAAGGTATGTTCTATCCTGTCTGGCCCAGCTACATTTTTCTTTTTTTGTAATGCACCGAGTCCAATTGTTTCTGTCTGTTGAAATGTGGACTGACACTGGCTTGCTCTTGTATAGGTCTTGTGCAAGTGCTTGGGGCTGCAGTGATCTCATGAGTGCAAAGGCTATGTCCTGTTCAGAAGACACCATTTCTTTCTCTCTCTCTTGTTTTTTTTGGGGGGGAACAGAGTTTCTCTGTGTAACAAACAGTACAGCCTGTTCTGGACTCACTTTATAGACCAGGCTGGCATTGAACTCACAGAGATCCACCTGCCTCTGGCTTCCTCCCCGCCTCACAGTGCTGGGATTAAAGCGTGCCTCACCACACCCAGCACTAGAAGACAGCATTTCTTAGCACTCCTCCCTATCCCTGTTTCCCTGCTCCTTATTTCATGATGTTGCTTGAAGCCTGGGGCCAGGTGTGTTGATATAGGTGCCCTACCTAGGGCCACACACTTAACACTCACTTATTCTCAGCATTTTGACCAGCATTAGCTATTGGCCACTGCAGAAAGAAACTTCTCCCACCAAAGTTGAGAGCAGCCCTAATCTTTGGGTATAAACTGCAGTATTTAGAAGGCAGATGGGACTACATGCTATTTAGCAGAACAATGACTGTGCCCTCCTGAGCCAGTGACTTTGATTAGGTTTCATCACAGTGTGTGTTGTTTTCTGGCTGAAGTAGTTGAAGCTAGAGACTTGATTCACTTCCTCTTAACTCAGTTAAGCTGTCTGAGCACTGCAGCTTTGTTATTTGATTGTATGTCTTGGCCCAGAGAAGGTGATCAGCTGTTTGAGTGAGGGCGTAGTTTCTGTGTTTGTTAAAAAGTTCAGGGGCCTGGAGAGATGGCTCAGTGGCTAAGAGCACTGTCTGCTCTTCCAGAGGCCCAGAGTTCAATTCCCAGCAAGCACATGGTGGGTCACAACCATCTATAGTGAAATATGATGCCCTCTTCTGGCCTGCAGGGTACATGCAGATAGAGTTCTCATATGTAAAATAAATAAATCTAAAAAAAAAAAAAGGCCGGGTGTGGTGTGGTGGCGCATGCCTTTAATCCCAGCACTCGGGAGGCAGAGGCAGGCGGATCACTGAGTTCGAGGCCAGCGTGGTCTACAAAGTGAGTCCAGGACAGTCATGGATACACAGAGAAACCCTGTCTCAAAACCTAAAAACAAAGCCGGGCGGTGGTGGCGCACACCTTTAATCCCAGCACTTGGGAGGCAGAGGCAGGCGGATCTTTGTGAGTTCAAGGCCAGCCTGGTTTACAAAGCGAGTCCAGGACAGCCAGAGATATTCAGAGAAACCCTGTCTCGAAAAACCAAAAAAAAAAAAAACCTAAAAACAAAACAAGAAAAAGAAAGTTCAAGTAGGGCTGGGGTGTAGCTCTGTGGTGGTGTGCATGCCCTGCCTCTGTCCCTGGCACCACACAAAAGTGAGACACTAAATTGTCTTTACTTTGCATTCTTGTCAGTGCCTTCGTGGCTCTCCACTTAGAATCATACAGATCTGAAGCTGGAAGGCTCTGATGGTTTTTAGTACTCAGTTCTATTTATAGGTGAAGAAACTAAGGCCAAGACTTTGCTAAGTCTCATCTTATGCCTCTAATGCATAGTTGGCATTAGAATGAAGCCCACCCCCCCAAAAATTAATTAAGCAACAGATTTATCCAGCCTAGGACCTCACATGCTAAGCCTGTGCTCTGCCATTGAATGACATCTGAGCTCCATTCCCCCCATATGTATTTCTTAGCATGTTTCCTGCCTTTCTTTTTTTTTTTTGTTTGTTTGTTTTAGTTTTTTAGATATTTTTTTTCTTTTTTTTTTCGAGACAGGGTTTCTCTGTGTATCTCTGGCTGTCCTGGACTCACTTTGTAGACCAGGCTGGCCTTGAACTCACAGAGATCCGCCTGCCTCTGCCTCCCAAGTGCTGGGATTAAAGGCGTGCGCCACCACCGCCCGGCTAGATTTTTTTTTTTCAAGACGGGTTTCTCTGTAACAGTCCTGGACTCACTTTGTAGACCAGGCTGGCCTGGAGCTCACAGAGATCCTCCTGCCTCTGCCTCCCCAGTGCTGGGATTAAAGGTGTGAGCTACCAAGCCTGGCACATCTTCTTAGGCATATCCCTGTTCATTTACAGTCTTACTGAAGGAAAAGTGCCTGACCTGTGTTCCTTGGCTCTTGGGAGGTGTGGTTCAAGTGGTATTGTTGCCTACTGTCTTGTATTGACAGCTTCTCCACTGGGAGGTTTCCATTTTCAGGTGAACTCTGAGATAGAAGCAGAGGTACTACCCGCGGTAGGTGGTCAAGTGTCCCCAGCCCCAGCAGATAGGTGGCTGATTGCTGCTACCAATGGCCAAAGTCAGTCACCCTCCCACTGTTATTTAAAATGTTTATGTGCTTCAACTCAGCTTATTGTGAGTGTTGTTATATTCAAGTGAAGCAGCAATGCATACTGACCGCATTACAGGAGGAAGCAGTCAATGCTGCAAATGGAGGTCTAAAAAAAATTACTGTTTTGAGACAGGTCTGTGACGTCCTGGCTGTCTTGGAACCTAATGTGTAGAATGGTCTGGCCTCACATTCACAGAGATCCTTATATTTCTCTCTCCCAAGTGTAAAAAAGATCATTTATTTATTTATTTATTGTGTATGTGTGTCTGTGTTCAGAGTCCAGAAGATGGTGTTAGATTCCCTGGCAGTTGTGAGCCGTCTGTTCAATTCTCAGATGTGGGTCTGGGAATTGAACCCAGGTCCTTTGCAAGAGCAGCTGGTGCTCTTCACTTCAGGGCCATCCCTCTGGTCCAAAGAGTTACATTTAGGTAATGGCCAGTTGAAATAATTGATGGTGAAAGGGAAAAAACTTGGGAAAGGTAGTCAGAGTTTTTGTTTTTGAGGCAGGGTCTCTTAACTGTAGTTGGCTTCAAACTCCTGTCTCACTCTCCCAAGTAGTGTTGGAATTATAGGTGTTGAGCCACCAGGCATATCTAGCTTTTAAATAATACTCCCCTTGTCTCCAATACTGGGGACAGAGACCAGTAGGTGCTCTATAAAGGAGGTATGCCACCCTCCACCTAGCAGTGTTAATATAAAGAGAAGATTTAATGTAGCTAAAATGTTACTGCTGAAGTTCGCTCCCCATCCCCCAAGCCCAGTGTGTGTTTTCTAGTTCTGATTCTTTTGTCAGTGCTTTGTGTGCTAGCCCTTGATTTAGTAATCTGGTAGGTGTACAGTGGCATTTCTCTGCGGGCTGGAGAGATGACTCAGTGGTAAAGATTACTGGTTTCTCTGCCAGAAGACCTGGCTTTAATCCTTAGCACCTACATAGTGGCTGACAACTGTCTGTAAATCAAGTTCCAGAGGGTGCACTGCCCTTTTCTGGCCTACATGAGCACTGCATGCATGTTGTGCACATATGTGTAATGATGGTAAAACACCCATACACATAAGATAAAAATAAAACCTTTTGCCGGGCGGTGGTGGCGCATGCCTTTAATCCCAGCACTTGGGAGGTAGAGGCAGGCGGATCTCTGTGAGTTTGAGGCCAGCCTGGTCCACAAAGTGAGTCCAGGACAGCCAGAGCTGTTACACAAAGAAACCCTGTCTCAAAACCAAAAAAAAAAAAAAAAAAAACCTTTTAAAAATGCATTTCCCTGGGGCTGCAGAGAGAGCTACATAGTGAGACCCTGTCTACAAAGGAAGTCATTCTGGTCCACAGTACTAACAGTTTACATTTGTGTCCCCATCCTCCTTTTCTGCTGTACTGGGGAACCTGGAAAGAAAGACAAAGAAAGTTTCATTCATATTTTTTAAGAGTCCTGGTCTAACAGATACAAAAGTACAAAATGAACATATGCTTGGAAAGCTAGCTTGAAAAACATGGCCAGCAAAAAAAAAAAAAAAAAAATCTGTGAAAACTTAATACATGCTGGATATTAACTGCAGCACTTGTGAACACAGTTTACAGGAGAAGAATTCAAGCCCTAGTGAGCCAGCTTGTCCTGCACCTCAGCAGGAAAGAAGACTGACTGGAGGATCAGTGCTGAGATCTTGACATGGTTAAAGGGTTTCTTTCTTTCTTTCCTTCCTTTCCTTCCTTGTGTTTCTCTGTGTAGCCCAGGCTATCCTGGACTCACTTTATAGACCAGGCTAGCCTTGAACTCAGAGATCCACATCCACCTGCCTCTGCCTCCCAGAGTGCTGGAATTAAAGGTGTGTGCCACCACGCTGGACCATTACAGACAGCTGTGAACTGCCATATGGGCTCAGGTCCTTTGGAAGAACAGTTAGTGCTCTTAGTCACTGAGCCATCTCTCCAGCCCTATAATTTTTTTTATAAATAAATTTTAAATGATTTATTTCTCATTTTATGTGCATTGATGTTTTGCTTTCATATATGTCTGTGTGAGTGTCCAATCCCCTGAAATTTGAGTTACAGTTTTGGACTGCCATGTGGTTGCTGGGAATTGAATCTGGGTCCTCTGGAAGAGCAGCCAGTGCTCTTAACCATTTAGCCATCTCTTTAAGTCCCAATACATGTTTTTTTTTTTTTGGTTTTTCGAGACAGGGTTTCTCTGAATATCTCTGGCTGTCCTGGACTCGCTTTGTAGACCAGGCTGGCCTCGAACTCACAAAGATCCGCCTGCCTCTGCCTCCCAAGTGCTGGGATTAAAGGCGTGCGCCACCACCGCCCGGCCTAAAATGTGTAGCCCAGGCTGGCCTCGAACTCGTGATCCTCCTGCCTCTGCCTCCTTCAGCAAATCCTACCGGTGTGCGCCACCACAACCGGCACATGTATTTTTTTTTTTTTTTTTTGGTTTTTCGAGACCGGGTTTCTCTGTGTAGCCCTGGCTGTCCTGGACTCACTTTGTAGACCAGGCTGGCCTCGAACTCGCAAAGATCCGCTTGCCTCTGCCTCCCAAGTGCTGGGATTAAAGGCGTGCGCCACCACTGCCCGGCCGGCACATGTATTTTTAAGAAACATAAAATGAGGACTTGGAGAGATGGCTTAGTAGTGGAGAGCACTGGGTGTTGTTCCAAAGGACCCAAGTTGAATTCCTAGCATCTACATGGTAGCTCACAACTATCTACATTTAATGCATGTGGTGTACAGGCACACACAGGCAAAACACATAAAGAAGTAAAAAATAAAAAGCATAAAATGAGAGTAACTGAAATGTACACATTACAATTCCTAAGTCATGCCAGCCCAGATACTCAGTACCACCCTGAACAGTCTGGTGTATGAAATTTTCATCATCATGAGTTTCTGTTGGGACAACCCTGGGTTTGTCTGAGATCCCCAAGAGTTCTTATACCCTTGGTGTTAGAGAATCTTTGTGTATCTGCTCCTTATAAAATCTCACCTCATGATAAACCCATTAGCTATTCCTGTCGGTAGAACTTCATGTGGAGAGGAAATGTTTAATAAAGTTTTTGGTTTTTTTTTTTTTTTTTGATTTTTCAAGACAGGGTTTCTCTGTGTGGTAGCCCTGGCTGTCTGGACTCACTTTGTAGACCAGGCTGGCCTCTAACTCACAAGGATCTGCCTGCCTCTGTCTCCTGAGTGCTGGGATTAAAGGTCTGCACCACCAGGTCCGGAAAGTTTTTGTTTTGTTTTGTTTTTTTGTTTGTTTCTTTGTGTAGCCCTGGCTATCCTGGAACTCACTGTGTAGACCTGGCTGACCTTGAACTCAGAGATTCCCCAGCCTCTACCTTCTGAGTGCTTGGGATTAAAGGCGTGCCTGGCCTATAAAGTTTAGTTATGGGATAATTATAATTAACTCAAATTGGGAAGAACAAAGTGACTAACTTACTCCTGTTAACTGTAAGCACTCAGATTTTTATGGTATACTTAGTTGCTTCTTGTGTTCGTGTGTGTGTGTACACTCATGGAGGAAAGGACAAAAGTTTGTTGCTTCTCATGCAATGTTCTTGCTTAGAGACAGGATATGTCATTGGTCATTTAAGCCTGTCACTAGCTTGCATTTCTTCTTGCTGGTATTACAGATGCATGTCATCATGCCCAACTTTTTACATGGGTTCTGGGATCCTAACTGGTCTTTTTCTTGGAGGGCAAGCACTTTATCAAATGAGCCATTTCCCCAGCCCTGTCTCGCCTCACTCATAACAGTTGTGGTTTTCCTTACAGTAAGAGATTGAGTTAGTAATTGTTAAAATTCACATAAGCTATATTGTAGACTTTATTTAGCAATTCAAAATGTGCTCAGCCCTCTACAGATCAGAAATTCTCAGATTAGGCTGGGCCTAGTTGTGCATTTATGTAATCTCAGCACTTGGGAGGCTGAGGCAGGAGAATCAACTGAGACTTCAAGGCTTTAAACATTTTTTGGGCCACATAGTGAGTTTGAAACCTCTCTGGACTAGGTAGCATAATCCTGTAAAACAAAAGGTCTGAATGCAGGAACAACAGTTGACACCCGTACTTCCAAGTGCTTGGAGGCTGAGGTAGAACAACATGAGCCTTGTGAGTTTGAGATGAACCTGGGCTACACAGTAAGCTAGCCCTGTGTTCCAAAGGAAAAACCGTGTGTATTGAATATGTGCTGCTTTCTAAGCAGTACCGCACACACACACACTGTACAGCTTTCAACTGCTAGCTGCCACATAGCTAGAGGTCACTCAAAGTGTATGGGCAATGTTTGTAGGCCATGTATAAATATTGTCCCATCTTAAAGTTTAGGTATTTGCATGCATTCATGTGTGTGTGTGTGTAAGTCTCAGGGATTGAACTCCAGTTGTCAGTTTCTTTCATAAAGTCTTATTCTAGGCCATTCAGCTGGAAGTTCCCAGGCCTGGTCCTGACCAAAGTTCATCTTGGTCAGTATTTAATAATTTTGCTTTAAATTTGGTTCAAAAACCAAACAAACAAATTGGCACTTGGGAGGCAGAGGCAGACAAATCTCTGAGGCCAATCTGGTCTATAAAGCAAGTTTTAGGCTGACTAGGGTTGGTACACAGAAACCCTGTCTTGAAAAACAAAAAAAGTCTTATTCTATAACTCAAGCAGGCCTTGCTTGAACTATCAGGAACTGCTCTATCCAATATTAAGATACGGTTTTACACAGCTGACTGTAAGTTAGCAGGACAGATTTGAAAAAGGGTCTCCACCAGCTTTTATTGTGCGGTTACTTTACTGACATTCTATGGGTGTGCCTGTAGATATTTGGAGGGGGGTTGAGTATTTTTTAGCCCAGAGGCAGATGTTGGGTGACATTGTCACTCAGTGAACCCAGAGCTAACCAGTTGGCTGGAATAATGGCTGGCCAGTGAGCTCTGGGGACCTGCCTGTCTACCTCCTCTTACTGGCCATACAGATTGATGCCACTGTGCCTGACTTTTATGTAGGTGCTTGATATCAGAAGTCAGGTCCATTACTGAAAACAAATCCCACTCTCTAGCTATTTTTTGGTTTGTGTTGGGGTGAAGGAGGGAGAATGAATTAGCATTTAGTGTTTGTTTCAGCTCTGAAGAGTTTCTTTTGGGCTGGGCTGTGATGGTGCATGCCTTTAATCTCAACACTGGGGAGGCAGAGGCAGGCGGATCTCTGTGAGTTCGAGACCAGCCCTGTCTACAGAGTTTCAGAACAGCCAAGGCTGCACAGAGAAATCCTGTCTGGAAAAAACAAAAGTTTTTTTTTTTTTTAAAGATTTATTTTATTTATTTTGTGCATATGTGTGCTCTATCTGCATGTACACCTGCATTCCAGAAGAGGGCACCAGATCACATTGTGGATGGTTGTGAGCCACCATGTGGTTGCTGGGAATTGAACTCAGGACCTTTGGAAGAGCACTAGGCAGTGCTCTTAACCGCTGAGCCATCTCTCCAGCCCCAACAAAAGAGTTTCTACTTTGCTAGCAATAGATTTTAAGAACTTCTTCAGTGTAGAGTCATGTATATGTACACAAGTGTGCTGACAGGGCAACCTTTGGTGTCCAGCTCTGTAACTCTCTGACATTCCTTTGAGACAAGGTCCCTCAGGAAACCAGCTAGGCTGGCAGTTAACAGGCACCAGTGACCTTCCTTCCATATAGAGCTGGGGTTGCAGATGCTAGCTTCCATGCCCAGCTCTGGAGAAATAAGTGTTGCAGATTGAACAGTAAGCCTATGAAAAGTTTTTTAAGAATGTCCTTTTTTGGCTTAAAACTTCAGGGCCTCTGTAGCTTTGGCTGTCCTGGAGCTCACTCTGTAGACCAGACTGGCCTCGGAACTCAGAGATGTATCTGCCTGCCTCTGCCTCCTGAGTGCTGGGATTAAAGGTGTGCGCCACCACACCTGACTTTCTTTGGGTTTCCTAATCTGTTTCATTCTACAAGTTTGGTAAATATTTCTTGTCTTGTTGCAGATGTTTGTTAAGCCACTTAGTGAATTTCTGTTAGTTGTTACACTTTTTGTCTTGAAAATTTTTTTCTTTTTTAAAAAATTAGCTGGAGGCTGGGTGTGGTGGCACGCACCTGTAATCCCAGAATTCAGAAGGCAGAGGCAGGCGGATCTTTGAGTTCAAGGCCAGCCTGGTCCTCAAAGTGAGTTCAGGACAGCCAGATATACAGAGAGAAACCCTGTCTTTAAAAAAAAATTAGCATGCTTCTAATCTCAGCACTTGGGAGCTAGAGGCAGGCAGATCTCTGTGAGTTCCAGGCTAGCCTAGACCACAGAGTGAGTTTCAGAACACAAAGAAACCTTGTCTTGCAACACCAAAAGAGAAAAAAAAAGCTTCCGTGTGTGTTTTGTGTGTGTGCCAGCCATGGAGTGTGTGGAGAGGTCAGAGGACAATTGGGAACAGGTTCTCTCCTGTTAGTTAGTACTGGGGTGTAACCGAACTGTTTAATTATTATTTAACATTTATTACTATATTTTTCTTAACTATTAATCATATAAATTTTTACAAACCCTTTAACCTATCCACTAAGCCTACTGATAATTATTTTCCTAACCTTTTAGAATGATAGAGTCTCTGGGGCAGGTCCTCAGTTGTCAGGAGCACAGTCTTTGTGTAGATTCTTTAACGCACTTAGCAGTCCTTTTTTGGATCTCTCAGATGCAGGTGTAGGGGTTAGATAAATTAGATTTAGAAAATATATAGGAGTTTCTGATACTGTCTCTTAATTCGGGGCCTGAAGAGCATTATCAGCATGAAGTCAGCAAAAACAGGAAGACTCAATAGACTGAATAACAAGGTTGAAGTCAGGAAAACAGGAAAGACTCAATAGAATTGAAGAAACAAAGTATCTGGCCTGACATTGTTTTCAGCTGCTAAGTGGGCGGAGCCCAAATTAAGCTGAAACAGAGTTCCTCCTATTTGATGACAGTGCTTGGAGCCCAGAAGAGAAGAGGCCCCTGATGCTAGAGAGCTCCAAGAGTCCTGCTGAAAAAAAGGGCTGGCCATTGATGGCCAGCTCTCTCCCTGAAGCAGAAAGAAGCCGGTGAACAAAGAAAGCCTGAGCAAGACACCAAAAGGCCAAGGACTGGACCCTGTGGCTCAGCTTTTGCCTAGAGGGGTTTGATCTGTCCAAACAGTGGCCTAAAGGAAACGGTGCCTGGCTTTAAGGACTGAGGCAGAGCAGCTGAGTTCCTGATTCAAAAGAAGTAAGTTGGCCTGCAGACGGCTGGGGTCTCCCACAGAGAAGAAAGCATGAAGCCTTATTTAAGGTGAGACTGCAATAACCAACTACCCTGACGAACCTGCATCTGAGAGATCCAGAAGAAGGACTGCTAAGTGTGTTAAAGAATCTACAACAAAGACTGTGTTCCTGACGACTGAGGACCTGCCCCAGAGACTGTATCATTCTAAAAGGTTATGTAAGTGGTTGTTATGATTATCAATAGGTTTAGTGGACAGGTTAAAGGGGTTGTAGGAATTTATAGGATTAATAGTTAAGAAATTGTTGGTGTTTGCTATAAGTGAATTTAGTAATAAATAAGTGATAAATAATAATTTAAAAGTTCGGTTACATGCAGGTTTGTTAGGGTAAGTTGGTTATTGTAGTCTCACCTTAAATAAGGCTTGATGTTTTTTTTCCTCTGGGAGACCCCAGCCCCTTAACATCAGCAACTCTGCCGCTCTACTTCAGAGTCCTTAAAGCCAGGCAGTTTCCTTTAGGTCACTGTTCCGACAGATCAAACCCTTCTAGGCAAAAGCTGAGCCACAGAGCTTAGTCCTTGACCTTTTGGTGTCTTGCTCAGGCTTTCTTTGCTCACCAGCTTCTTTCTGCTTCAGGGAGAGAGCTGGCCATCAATGGCCAGCACTTTTTTCAGCAGGACTCTCGGAGCTCTCTAGCATCAGGGGCCTCTTCTCCTTTTGGGCTCCATGCACATCTGTCTTTAAATAGGAGAAACGCTGTTTCAGCTTAATTTGGGCTCCGCCCACTTAGCAGCTGAAAACAATGTCAGGCCATATACTTTGTTTCTTTAAGTCCATTAAGTCTTTCCTGTTTTTCTGACAACTTTGTTTTTCAGTCCATTGAGTATTTCCTGTTTTTCCTGACTTCAACCTTGTTGTTCCATCTATTAAGTCTCCTGTTTGTTTCCTATTTATAGTCCATATGCTAATAATGGTCTTCATGCCCCGAATTAAGAGACAGTATCAGAAACCCCGATATATCTTCTAAATCTAATTTATCTAACTTCCTACATCTCTTTTAGTAAAATAAAAAAATAAATCTACATCATAATTACATATACAATGTAAATAAATTGTCTGTGTACAATACATAAACTAACTTTAAATTTTTATCAATATACAGTAAAGCAAGTGTTAAAATAAAGCCTTAAACTTTTTACAATACATAGTTGTTTACATCTTCTGACAAAAGAAAGAAATTAAAGCAAACAACATTAAAATAATCATTAAACTTAATTTTTATTACATACAAAACATTTTTAAACTTGTATCAATAAACAGAATCTTAAAATTTTAACAGTATAAAGAAAATAATCTTTTACTCTAATTTTTACATTGTTATTTATATTTATCGCAAACATCACAAAAAACAATCACAATACCTAAGATATGACAAAAAATTTTTGTTTTACCTCCTGGGAATGAAGTTGAAAATATTTTTTTGGGCACCCTTTAAAAATTTTAGATATTGGCCAATTCCCAGGATAGCCAGCTGTTTTTTCTAAGTTTGAGGAGAAAGGCATAGATTAATTTTGTAAGTTCATTTGAAGCATAAACTCCATCCATGTTAAATGAAAGAATGGAATATTATGAACATCGGACAGTTCTTACCATACAAAGACATTTATGTCTCAGCTATTAAGAGGCTCTCCCTGGTGAGATCTAATCTTTGTAAGTTTTGTTGGTAACCACATTTTTTTATTTTTTGTAGATATATATGTATATCCACGTCCCCATCTTAAACCTAGTGCAGGTTTTTATTCTAAAGTCAAAATATCCTTATAGTATATTGGTGGATTTAGTTTTTTTTATATAAACCAGTATCTCTTAGCTGTAGTAGTACCTGTTTTTACCGACCTTTTAAAAATTCAGTGTTAGTAAAGCATTGTGCAATCTGTCTCTGGGATTTTTTAATTTTTCTTTTTGTTTATTAAGTATCTCTTTTAAGGTACGATTAGCTCTTTTTACAATTGTTTCTCCTGTAGGATTGTATAATAGGCAAAGAATTGTTTTATTTTTTTAGATACATATGTAGGAGCATTATTAGTCTTAATTTGTGTAGGTATACTCATAAATGTCATTTTTTTTTTTTTTTTTTTTTTTTTTGGTTTTTCAAGACAGGGTTTCTCTGTGTAGCCCTGGCTGTCCTGGACTCACTTTGTAGACCAGGCTGGCCTCGAACTCGCAAAGATCCGCCAGCCTCTGCCTCCCAAGTGCTGGGATTAAAGGCGTGCGCCACCACTGCCCGGCCAAATGTCATTATTTTTAATAAATGTGTAATAACACAATTAGCCTTTTCAGAACTTAAAGCAGTTGCCCGTTGAAACCCTGAGTACGTATCAATGGTATGATGTACATATCTTTGTTTTTCAAATTTTGTTGAATTAAATACATCCATTTGTCAAATCTCATTCTTTTTTGTACCTCTAGTGTTACTACCTGTAGGTAATGGAATTTGGTTATAAAAAACATGTAGGACACTTTTTAATTATTTTTGGGGGTTGTCAAGTGATAGTTGGAAGTTTTTAGCACATTTCCTATTAGTAACTGGTCAATCTCATTTTCTTGTCTCAATGGACCTGGCAAACCTGTATGAGACACAATATGAGTTATATATACTGGGTTATTTTTAGTTTGGATGACTTGTTGTAATTGAATGAATAAAGAAGTTAATTTTGAATTTTTAGAAATGAATTTAGCAGTTTTTATATTTAACAACTCTTTGTATATAGAGAATCAGTAATTATGTTAAGAGGTTCAGAAAAGTTTAATAACACCATAAGGATTGTATACAATTTTGTTTTTTGAACTGATCTATATGGACTTTTGATTACCTTGTTGGTTTTGTCTGTTTTATAACCTGTCATTTTCATTTTGTTAGCATCAGTATAGAAGGTTGATGTAACCCTACTTTTTTTTGTTTTTCGAGACAGTTTCTCTGTGTAACAGCTCTGGCTGTCCTGCACTCACTTTGTAGACCAGGCTGGCCTCGAACTCACAGAGATCTGCCTGCCTCTGCCTCCCGAGCGCTGGGATTAAAGGCGTGCGCCACCACCGCCCGGCGTAACCGAACTTTTTAATTATTATTAAACTCTTATTTATTTACTACTATTTTCACTTATAACAAATAACAATTATTTCTTAACTATTAATCCTATAAATTCCTACAACCCCTTTAACCTATCCACTAAACCTATTGATAATTATTTTTCTAACCTTTTAGAATGATAAAGTCTCTGGGGCAGGTCCTCAGTCATCAGGAACACAGTCTTTGTTGTAGATTCTTTAACGCATTTAGCAGTCCTTTTTTGGATCTCTCAGATGCAGGTTTGTTAGGGTAAGTTGGTTATTGTAGTCTCACCTTAAATAAGGCTTGATGTTTTTTTTTTCTCTCTGGGAGACCCCAGCCCCTTCGCATCAGCAACTCTGCCGCTCTACTTCAGAGTCCTTAAAGCCAGGCACAGTTTCCTTTAGGCCATTGTTCGGACAGATCAAACCCCTCTAGGCAAAAGCTGAGCCACAGGGCTTAGTCCTTGACCTTTTGGTGTCTTGCTCAGGCTTTCTTTGCTCACCAGCTTCTTTCTGCCTCAGGGAAATCTGGCTATCAAATGATGGCCAGCACCTTTTTCAGCAGGACTCTCGGAGCTCTCTAGCATCAGGGGCCTCTTCTCCTTTTGGGCTCCATGCACTGTCTTTAAATAGGAGAAACTCTGTTTCAGCTTAATTTGGGCTCTGCCGACTTAGCAGCTGAAAACAATGTCAGGCCAGATACTTTGTTTCTTTAAGTCCATTAAGTCTTTACCGTTTTTTCTGACAACCTTGTTTTTCAGTCCATTGAGTATTTCCTGTTTTTCCTGACTTCAACCTTGTTTTTCCATCTATTAAGTCTCCTGTTTGTTTCTTGTTTATAGTCCACATGCTGATAATAATCTTCATGCCCGGAATTAAGAGACAGTATCAGAAACCCCTATATATTTTCCAATTTATTTAACTCCCTACAGGTAGGTGCATCAGGAATTGGTGTTTCCTTTACAATACGGGGAAGAATCCAATTAGTTTTTTTAATGAATTGTATTGCTTGTTTTTTGGAAAATTGTTAATTTTTCCTAGATAATTATTGTAGGCTCTTTGTCAATCCTTATTGATTACCCATAAGGACCTAATCTCAGCATTATTAAGAGGCACTACTATTCCGGCCATGTCCATTCCTGACAATGGACGTAATCTTATCCTTCCTTTCACAATTAATTTTGTTATCTTTTTTTAAGTAGGTTTTTAATTTTTTACTTTGTTTATGTGGTAAGAAAATCCATTCCATAATACTATCTTTCCGTTGCATAGGAAATCGTGTAGGAGAATGAGTTGAGGGTAAAGTGACCAAAATACAGTCAAGTTTAGGATCAATTCGATCTACATATGTATCCTGTAATCTTTGTTCTACAAGAAGTATTTTTTTGTTTGTTTGTTTGTTTTTGTTTCAGCAGCTAAACATCTTGGACTATTTAGATTTGAATATCCTTGTAATGTCTGAAACAAATTAGTTAACTCATACGTACTGAATACAAGGGTAGGTCTCAACCAATTAATATCTCCCATTAATTTTTGATAATCGTTAAGAGTTTTCAATTGGTCTCTATGGATCTGTACCTTTTGTCGTCTTATTCTTTCTTGACTTATAACCCAAGTAGTTGACTGAATCTCCTCTTTGTGTTTTTTCAGGAGCAATTTGTAACCCCCACAGTGGCAGAATTTTTTGTGTTTTCTTAAATAATCTCTCTAAAGTACCAGCGTCAGAATTGGTCAACAAAATATCATCCATATAATAATAATAGATTGAGAAAATTGTCTATGGATTATTTTCAATGGTTTTTGTAGAAAATATTGACATAAAGTTGGACTATTTAACATTCCCTGTGGAAGTACATTTTAGAGATACCTCTTGATTGGCCTATTATTAAAAGTAGGTACAGAGAAAGCAAACCTTTCCCTATCATTTTTATGTAATGGTATTGTGAAAAAGCAATATTTTAAATCAATTATTATTAAAGGCCAGGACTTTGGTAGTAAAGAAGGTAATGGTATACCACACTGTAAAGGACCCATTGGCTGAATTACTTTATTTACAGCTCTTAAATTTGTTACCATTTTCCTGACTTTTTTTTTTTTTTAACCACAAATACTGGAGAATTCCATGGGCTGGTAGACTCTTTTACGTGACCTGCTCTTTTACCAATTGTTCAAGAGCCTCAAATTTTTCCTTTGTTATGGGCCACTGTTCTTGTCACATCAGATTATTTGATAACCATTTCAAGGGTAGGGCTGTTGGAATTTTAGCCGTGGCCCCTAGTATAAATTTGGAAACTCTATGTCTGGGGGGTCCTGTGTTTGGACATTAGACACAACTTGTGATCTTGAGTATCTGTATTAATACCTTTTATATGTACATCCATTATTTTATCATTTGTTGTTTCTGGGATGGCAGGAATATTAATTTGAGAACCCCCTTGTTGTAGAAGATCTCTTTCCCATAAATTTATAGGTATGTCAGCCACATAAGGTCTTAATTTCGCTTTTTGCCCTTCTGTTACAACACATTTAATCCATTGTACACTTTGTTTAACATGGGATACTTTACCAATCCCTATAAAATGTGTAGGGACCTTTTGAAGTGGCCAATTTCTATTTCAAGAATTGTGAGATAGAATAGTGACATCTGTTCCCGTGTCCATCAATCCTTTAATTTTAAATTCATTTATTTGTATTTTTAATTTTGCTCTGTGGTCATTTACCATTGTTTGTCAAAATACACCTTTTTTAGTACTCCCAAATGTTCTTGTTTTTTGTATTGGAGCAGACTTGTCCTTAGCATATGGAAAGAACAGCAGCCGAGCAATGTTATCCCCTGCCTTTAATTGTCACCTCTTTTCATATGGATACCATAATTTTAATTTTTTTTTTTTTTTTACGATCTCCATCTATAACACCTGGATGTACCAAAAATCTTTGACAAGTGAATCCCCTTTTTCTAAAAATTAAACCTATTGTCCCTGATGGTAAAGGACCATAAATGTCTGTGGTCAACGTATAACATTCATTTGTGTTGGATAATGTAATGGACTTGACTGTGGCCAGATCTAAAGCTGCACTCCCTTCATTTGCATGCAGAAGGTCGACCACATTTAGTTTTGTTCTTTTTGATTCATTATTTTCCTCTGAGTGGCTGATAGATGACACTTTACATTTTTTGATTTGGGGCCTTGAACTGGCAGGCCCCTCCCCTCGTTTCCCTGCAAGGGGTTTCCTGTGACATCTGTTTTTGATTTACAATCCTGGGACTAGTGTTTACCTCTTTCACACCTAGTGCAAAAACCTGGAGACCTTGACCTTTTATTGGTATCAGAAACCATTTGTTCTCTGCTGTGACCATGTACTATAGAAGCATGATACCTGTTATTTTTAACTCTGAAATCAGTTTGAGCTCTGGAAGTTGTAGCTGTACAATCTTTTTGGAAATGACCAAATTCACCACATTTAAAGCATCGATTAAAACCCCTAGCAATGGCCTGTCCAATGATATTAGTCTGGTATTTATGAGAACTAATATCTGTTGTTTCTCTTATCCAGTTGTGTATTGGGGCTCCTCGAGCCTTTAATGGTCTAATTATTTTTTGGCATTGGATATTGGCATTTTTAAATGTTAAGGTATTTAACTCTTTTCTGATATCAGGGTTTGGTACATCTCTCTCCACAGCTGAAGTCAACCGTTGTAAAATTTAGTCAGTAAAGATTTCTCCCGGACCTTGTTTATTCTTTTTTTTTTTTAAAGATTTATTTATTTATTTTATGTATGGGTCCTTTATCTGTATGAACATCTGTAACCGGAAGGAGGGCATCAGATCACGTTGTGGATGGTTGTGAGCCACCATGTGGTTGCTGGGAACTGAACTCAGGACCTTTGGAAGAACAGCCAGTGCTCTTAACCGCTGAGCCATCTCTCCAGCCCCCTTGTTTAATCTTAATATATGAAACATGTCTTTTTCCATATTCTGTAATCCTGTGCCAGACCCTTAAAGCTGTATTACGGCATTGTAATATCATCTATATGAATTTGTTCCCATAAGTCAGCATACTGTCCCTCACCAAGTATTTGATCGGTTGTAACATTGATTTTCCTTTTTATATTTTGTTGTGTTAACTTTGTAGCTTTAGGTCTTTACCATGAAAACCATTGTAATTGTTGGCTACCTTTTAATACAGCTAATACCAGTTTTTTTTAATCCTGAGGAATGACTCTATGGTGTATTGTCTAGTTATTAATCATTTGTTTGACAAAGCTTGAATGGATACCATAAGACATAATATATTTTTGAATTGTTTTAAATCTAACATATCAATTGGATACCATGTTAATTTTGGATTGGGTTGACCTTTATTAATATCACCAGGCCTATTTTGATAAATTACTGGAAAAGATAATGGTGTCTGTGAAGTATTAAGTGGCTCCTCTGGGTGCGAACTGGTTTTACATCATTACTTGTCTGATCTTTTGTTGTTTTATGTAACGGTTTTGGAGACCTAGATAGGAAGGTACGAGGTGTAGGACGTGGCCGCACTATGTGTTGTACCTCCTCTTGTTTTTTTTGTTTTAACCATTGAAAAGTTGTCAGTTGTAGTTACCATCTTTGGCAAATTTCTTTTTTAGTTTTTTAATTTGTATTTGTAAACTTTTTAATTGTGAGGCTGACTTTTTTATGATAAACCAATGAAAGAGGAAAAGGTAAACAACAAAACATCTGGTCTGACAGGAAAATAAGACAGAATTTAGCTGTAAACATTGTCATTTTGTCAACCATTGGTTTTATAGTTTTAAAATTTGTAGTTTTTTCTACAGTTTTGAAAGTCAAGTTACCCATAATGTCACCCCACGTTGGGCGCCACCTGTAACAGAACTTTTTTTTTGTTTTGTTTTGGTTTTTTTTGGTTTTTGAGACAGGGTTTCTCTGAATATCTCTGGCTGTCCTGGACTCGCTTTGTAGACCAGGCTGGCCTTGAACTCACAAAGATCTGCCTGCCTCTGCCTCCCAAGTGCTGGGATTAAAGGCATGCGCCACCACCGCCCAGCTGTAACAGAACTTTTTAATTATTATTTAACATTTATTTATTATTATATTTATAACAATTTCTTAACTATTAATCCTATAAATTTTTACAAACCCTTTAACCTATCCACTAAACCTATTGATAATTACTTTTTTAACCTTTTAGAATGATACAGTCTCTGGGGAAGGTCCTCAGTCATCAGGAACACAGTCTTTGTTGTAGATTAATGCACTTAGCAGTCCTTTTTTTGGATCTCTCAGATGCAGGTTTGTTAGGGTAAGTTGGTTATTGTAGTCTCACCTTAAATAAGGCTTGATGTTTTTTTTCCTCTGGGAGACCCCAATCCCTTCACATCAGCAACTCTGTCGCTCTACTTCAGAGTCCTTAAAGCCAGGCACAGTTTCCTTTAGGTTCGGACAGATCAAACCCCTCTAGGCAAAAGCTGAGCCACAGGGTTTAGTCCTTGACCTTTTGGTGTCTTGCTCAGGCTTTCTTTGCTCACCAGCTTCTTTCTGCCTCAGGGAAATCTAATGATGGCAAGCACTTTTTTCAGCAGGACTCTCGGAGATCTCTAGCATCAGGGGCCTCTTCTCCTTTTGGGTTCCATGTACTGTCCTTAAATAGGAGGAACTCTGTTTCAGCTTAATTTGGGCTCCACCCACCTAGCAGCTGAAAACAATGTCAGGCCAGATACTTTGTTTCTTTAAGTCCATTAAGTCTTTCTTGTTTTTCTGACAACCTTGTTTTTCAGTCCATTGAGTATTTCCTGTTTTTCCTGGTTTCAACCTTGTTTTTCAGTCTATTAAGTCTCCTGTTTGTTTCCTGTTTATAGTCCACATGCTGATAATGATCTTCATGCCCAGAATTAAGAGACAGTATCAGAAATCCCTATATATTTTCTAAATCTAATTTAATTTATCTAACTCCCTACACTGGTGTTCATCAGGTTGCATGACAATTGATTTTACCCACTGAACCGGGAGTTTTATTTCCTTTCTTTGCCCAAGGTTGTACATTCCCCAGGTGAACACTGTAACATTGAGTTAAAACCCTGCTCTCCACTGATTTCTCTTTATGTAGTTTTTCAGTCCTGCATAGTAAGTAATCACACTGTCTCTGCTGCTTTGCTCATAGTTGATCCTGTTTTTAGTGACTTCCTTTGGCTTTAGAGACAGGGTCTTTCTAGTGTGTGTGTTCGTGACTGCCTGGTGTCTTTCCCTGCCTCAGCCTCCAAAGTCCAGTCATTGGAGCTGGGGAGCTGCCATGCCCTGCTTTTAGTTTTCTTTTCTTTCTTTTTTTTTTTTTTCTAGTTTTTCAAGACTGGGTTTCTCTGTGTAGCCCTGGTTGTCCTGGACTCACTTTGTAGACCAGGCTGGCCTTGAACTCACAGAGATCCACCTGCCTCTGCCTCTCACACGCTGGGATTAAAGATGTGCACCACCATGCCTGTCCATTACAGACAGCTGTGACCTGCCATGTGGTGCTGGGATTTGAACCCGAGTCCTTTGGAAGAACAGCCAGTGCTCTTATCGGCTGAGCCATCTCTTTAGCCCCTAGTTTTATTTTTTAAACTGGACTTTGGGTCACCAAAGCAGTTTTGTTTCCTGATTTTTTACTTGGTGAGATCATGATTTCCTGAGCTTTGTAATTTTTTTTTTTTTTTTGAAAAGTGGATATTTTAGACAACACTGTGTAGCAAGTCTGGTTCTGGATTGGAGCTGGGAGAGAGCTGTTTCTATTATAGTTGGGCAGTGTTACAAGATAAAGTTGTGCTATTAGGGAGTTTTTTAGGAATAGGGTGCTTAATCTTATTGGAGCACTGTACATGGCCAAGTGTGGTGCATCAATGTATATGGACCCACTTCACACTTGGTTTGTATCCCTTAGGTCCTCAGTCAGTCTGGACCACAGTGGATTTTTCAGGAAGTCACATTAATTGTTGATTGGATGGCATTTTTATTATTTTGATATGTATGTGTGGACATGTGTCCATACAAGTGCGTAGAGAACAGAGATCAGCTTTTGGGTGCTGCCACCTTGTTTTTTGAGCTATCTCTCAATGAAACTGGTTGTGTTGACCCAAGTCTGTGATCCCAGCACTTGGGAGGCAGAGGCAAGTGGATGTCTGTTAGTTCAAGGTCAGCCTGGTCTATAAAGTGAATATCAGTACAGCCAGGGCTCTCTAGAAAGTCCTGCCTCCATTAAAAAAAGAAAAAGTGAGTGTGTGGGTGCAAGCCATTCAGGCTCAACCAGCAGGATCTAGGTTCATTAGTTGGTATGTGTGTTTCTGTGTGTGGGTAAATGGGGTTTATTTATGTGAGTTTAGGTGCCGGAGGAGGCCAGAAGAGGTTATTGTATCCTCTAGAGCTGGAGTACGGGCAGTTATGAGCTGAGAACTACACTGAGAACCTGTGCAAGAGTAGTAGGTGTTCTTAACTACTGAACCATCTCTCCAGCTCTGGAGAATTCTATTTATGATTAACATTGCATTCCATAGTAGGCTGGGCTACATTTCATCACCCTGTTCACTCACCCATCAATGTGCATTTGAATTGTTTTCCTTTTGTCTCTGGTGAGTGACACTGCTGTGAACAAACATGGATATGTGGTTGTCTTCTGACTCATTGGTTTAGTTTTTTGGATATATGCCCAGAAATTGAACCACTGGACATTGTGGTCATTCTATTTAAATTTCTCTAGTTTTAAAATATTTTTTGATGTACATAATATTCTTTTTTTTTTTTTTGGTTTTTTTGAGACAGGGTTTCTCTGTGTATCCTTGGCTGTCCTGTACTCACTTTGTAGACCAGGCTGGCCTCGAACTCATAAAGATCCGCCTGCCTCTGCCTCCCAAGTGCTGGGATTAAAGGTATGCGCCACCACCGCCCGGCCTCATAATATTCTTTAGTAATTTCATTGTATTACACACTGTCCTTCAGTTGTTTCCTACTCCCATAATTTTTTTTTTTTTTTTTTTTTTGGTTTTTTTAGGCAGGGGTTTTTTGTGTAACAGCCCTGGCTGTCCTGGACTTGCTTTTGTAGACCAGGCTGGCCTCGAACTCACAGAGATCCGCCTGCCTCTGCCTCCCAAGTGCTGGGATTAAAGGCGTGCGCCACCACGCCTGGCTCCTACTCCCATAATTTTATTACTTGCTTCCACTCCTGCTAAACCCCTTCCCCCCAATGAATCCCCATCTTATTTTCATGTCCTTTTGTTGTTTGGTTATTTGGTGACCACTGATTTTGATTAGAGTTGCTTACATGAGAATGGGTTAGGAGTTATTTACTGCAATGAGAACATTACACTACAAAAGAGTGAATGACCCCACCTCCTCCTGCAACTATTAATTGCCAGCAGCTCCCCAATGAGGGGTGATTGTCATGGGGGTTTGGATTTCTTTTGAACACAATTATGTTAAACTAACACATAAAAGTTATGTAAGGGCTTCTGAAATACAATCTCTTAAAAAGGGCGTGCGAGATCAGCCTAAAAACTTGCTTCTGTCAGGAACACCTGGCAGCACATGTGGTCCTGGTCAACAGGTGTACCTCAGGAGGAAGGTGTAAGGCTGACCAATGAGAAGACAGCCTGATGCATAATTAAGAGACAGTGATATAAAGGAAAGCAGGAAACTGCTCTTTCCTTGGCCTTCTGAACAATGCTCAGCTACTCATCACTGCCTAAGTTCAAAAGATTCTAGCTGCCAAGCCTTGCTGAAGATTTTGGCCTAGGTGGGGGGAGCCCAGGAAGACCGAGAAAAGCCTCGGAAAATGGCTCCTGCCATGGAGACAGGGCCCTGCTGAAGGGTGTGGCTGAAAAAGCCCAAGACCCACTAGAGACCTTGGTGTTAAGCGTGCATGCGTAAACTGCCGAAGGAAAAGCTGCTTGGACAGAAAAGGTCCTACCCTCAAGTCTGGATATGCCAGAGGCCTGTGACTAGGCCAGTGGACGGTGAGGAGACACCTTGTGTGGGACCAGCCCCAAGGCAAGAAGCTCAGGCAGCCAGTGCTTGGGCTGTTAGCGGAGTATAGCAGCTTTGGCACCAAGGGCTAGGCCGAGGCCACAAGTGGTGCCAGACCTGCCAAGAGGAGGTTTTTGAAAAACCAGATGGACTTAAACATTCGGGATTGTGGCCCCCGCCCTGTGTGTGTAAGTTTGGCAGTCTTGGACAGCTGGAGGAGGCAACCCCAAGCAGAAGTGAGGCTGCCCATAGCAAAGCCATAAGCCAGGTGACCAGAGTGACTGCTGGTTGCAGTGTTCCTACAGATAGACTGCTGACCAGTTGCTCTTAAGGACCTGCCCCAGAGGACATCTTGATTTGGGTATCTTTTCTAAAGTATTAGGATTGATTGATTGGCAGGTGTTTAGGATTATTAAATAAATGTAGTTTATAAGTTACGCTTATGGGTATGACCCTAGGATCCCATGTTCTGTTTGTGCTGGATTACGGGTGGGCCCAGTCTTGTACTGGTACCCTCAACTGCTGTAAGTTTTTTAGGTTTTTCGAGACAGGGTTTCTCTGTGTATCCTTGACTGTCCTGGACTCACTTTGTAGACCAGACTAGCCTTGAACTCCCAGAGATTCGCCTGCCTGTGCCTCCTGAGTGCCGGGATTAAAGGTGTGCGCCACCACTCCCAGCCATTACATACAGCTGTGAACTGCCATGTGGTGCTGGGATTTGAACCCAGGTCCTTTGGAAGAACAGCCAGTGCTCTTAACTGCTGAGCCATCTCTCCAGCTCCACACTGACTTTTAAACTTCTTGTGCCCTTCCTTTTTTTTGATGCTCTCTGAATGTTGGAGGGGTGATCCACATAGATCGCATCTAGCCCTAGCACTCAGTAGTCACTCATTCTCTGTACTAGGAGTAGTTACTGATCTCTGACCAAGTCTGAGAGTAGAAAGGAGTTTGATACCATGTCTGCTTAGAAAAACAATATCACCTATGACTTTCCTAGCCACGGACTTCTGAGCAGTGTAATGGGAGTTAGGTTTCTTTAGTGAATATATGGGGGCTGCTGAAGCACAGTCTCTTAAAAGGAGGCATATGATTTCTGGGAAACACCTGACAGAGCTCACATGGTCCTGGGCAACCAATGAGAAGACACTCTGGAAAGCCTAGGAAACTGAAAAGGCTGTTGGCTTGGCATTGCTTAGACAGAAAGATAACAGTATATGTGGGCAGAGCCCAGACTGGACTGAGACAAGGTGAAGCCTTGTTTTGGAGCCTTGGGTCTGTCCTGCTGAGGGCCGTGGCTCTGAGGGATGAGGAGAGCAGTGCCCTGTGGAGGGGCATGGCCAGGGACCACAGGTGGCCTCAAGGAACTGAGACCCACAGAAAGCCCTCTATATAGGGCTTGGCAGCAGAGCCCAGGAGAGAGGGCATGAGAGATGGAGGTGAAAAGCGGCTGACGGAAAAGGTGGGACTTCAAGCAGAGATACGATAACTAGCCCTTAGGCCACACCAGCCCTGAGGCTGTAAGACATGTAAACTGACCTGCAAGGAAATGGGAGGCAGAGTTCAAGAAAGACTGGAAAGGGATTCCTGCCACTAGCCTGCCCAAGAAGGCCGTACTGGACACTGAAGAGAGCTGTGGCCACTGGCAGTGGGAGTGGAGCAGCCTGGGGCTACGTCCACCCATAGGCCCACAGCTTCCAAGAGAGTGAGGGAGGTGAGAGACATGTACTCTGCTGCAGCAACAAATGGACTATGAAAGACTGCAGAGACAGAGCCCTGCTGAGAGGGGTGTGACTGAGGAATCCCACCCCAAGTTGAGCAGCTGAGGCAGGCTCACTGCTTGAGCCAGTGGACAGTGGTGGCATTAGGCCTGGAAGCTGAGGAGACCTCCAAGGCAGGGGGTAGGCCTGGGCAAGGCTGCAATGCCAAGACTGACTCTGGAGGCCTCGAGTCCAAGCTGAAGTGAGGAGGTGTGGACAGTGTGATAGCCAAGTGACTATTGAAAAACTGCTGTTGCGGTGTTCCTGCAGGCAGACTGCTGAGTATTTGCCCTTAGCGAATTTGCATTAGAGGATTGGTATCCTTCTAAAGGGCTAGGGTTGGGTGGGTGGTAGGTGTTTATAGAATTACTAATAAATACAGTTTAACACTTTTCGTTGACAGAGCAGCTTTATGGTTTCAGATACGCATGAATTTTTTTCTTGTGGAACAGGCCTTAGATCTAATTAGAAAGTGGTTACTTTCCCCCTCTCACCAAATAATCAGTGCCATTATTGTACCAGTGGGCACATCTTGACTGGAAGGTTGTTGTTGTGGCTCATAGGGTTCACTTCAGTGTTAAGACTTTGTTCAGATTGATTACTTTCTTCTGGTCATCTTGTGAGCACCATCAGGTGCTATGGAAGCTAACCAGCAGGGAAGCTCCTAGCTCTGTTAAACAGCGTGATTTCTTTATCCTGTATCCAAAGTGTGTGGTCTCTTCATTAGTAAAAGTTTCACTATCAAGTTCTGGTGGCAGCAGAGCAACGGCAAGAACCTGACGAGTTACTCTCTGTTTGATTAGTGTGTGTAGGCAGGCCAGAGGACCTGTGTGTGTGGAGCCAGTTCTCTCCTTCCACTTTTATGGATTCCGGGTATGTCTTTACTCTGTGAACTGTCTCAACCTCTGGTTAGTAATTTAAGGAGTCACCATGTTAACTACTGTGGCACCATCTTCCTGTCCCACCAGTGGTACACTGATTTCCCCACTGCTTTTGCCTAGTTCTAAATTTCTGTTATTTGTTGGAGACAGTGCTGGAAATAAAATTCATGGCCTCATGAATGATAAATACTTTATTCCTGAGCTACTATCAGTTGCCATAAGAGTTGTGAAGTAGTGATACTGAGAATACTGTTTGTTTGTTTAAGGTAGAGTCTCATGCAGTGTGGGATGTCCTTCAACTCACTGTAGCAGGGATGCCCCTCAGTTCCTGATTCTCTTACCTCCACCTCCTGAGTACTGAGGTTGCTACCCTGTGCATTTTGAACGTTGTCGCGTCCCCCTTGACCAGCAAGGATGACGCAACTCACAAAAGCTCTTCTCCAGCAGTTTATTCAGGTCCCTTGAAAACAGTCTTCCGAATGCCCGGGCAGACCCAACCCACAGGCTAAATACTATATGAACAGCCAATCAAGTAAAGCCACGTAGTGCTATCTTAAAGGCCCACGTATGCGGAAGCAAGCCAGATCAGCGGTCTTAGCCAAATATGGACTTGTTTACCACCGAGAGTGCTCACCGTCGGGCTGGTGGAAGGCGGAAACCGGCGCCATCTTTAAGGCGCGGCACATCGCAGCTCTCTACAGAACGTCTTTATTTTTAGATTCATTTCATTATTTATTTATGTGTATGGGTGTGTACAGAGGCCAGAAGAGGACATCCGACCTCCCTGGAGTTGGAGTTGTGTGCCATCTGATGTGGGCGATGGGATCTGAACTTGGCTCTTTGGAAGAACATCAAGTGTTCTCAATCAACCCTTGAATATTACTTTTTTATTTTTTTTTATTTTTTTGGTTTTTTGAGACAGGGTTTCTCTGTGTAACAGCCCTGGCTGTCCTGGACTTGCTTTGTAGACCAGGCTGGCCTCGAACTCACAGAGATCCGCCTGCCTCTGCCTCCCAAGTGCTGGGATTAAAGGCGTGCGCCACCACCGCCTGGCTGAATATTACTTTTATTGTAATTTTTTTCTTTATTTGAACTAGGTTATTGGTTATATTTTTGCTTTACAGAGTTCACACACAGCTCCCCCTCAGTATTGAATGTTGACTTCAGGAGTTATTGCCATGTTGTTGACAGTGATGCTAAATTCCTGAGCTCAAGAGCTCCTCCTTTCTCATCCTCCCAAGCAGCTGAGACTACATCATAGGTCACCAGTAACTCATCATATGTCCAGTTGTGGTGCTTTTGATATCATACCTAAGAATTCAAGGTCTGTCTTTAATTCCAGCACTCGGGAGGCAGAAGCAGACCCATGCCTTTGAGTTGTAGGCCAACCTGGTCTACAAAGTGAATTGGAGAGTTCCAGGACAGCCAGGACTACACAGAGAAATCCTGTCTTGAAAAACAAAACAATTCCTAGGAGTTTCGTGATTTTAGATTTCCATTTTCTTTTTTTTTTGTTGTTTTTTAAGGTTTTTTGAGACAGGGCTTCTCTGTGTATCCTTGACTGTCCTGGACTCACGCTGTAGACCAGGCTGGCCTAGAACTCACAGAGATCCCACGCCTGGCTCCATTTTCTTTTGAAGAGGTCTCACTATATAGCCCTGTCTGGCCGAGGACTCATCATCTGAACCAGGCTTTCCTTAAACTCAGAGATCCACCTGCCTCTTCTTCCTAGGTGCTGGGATTAAAGTCATGAGCCACCACACCTGGCTTCCTTTTATTTCTTGTGTCCTCCCCCCCCCCCCAAGATATGGTTTCTCTGTGTAGCCCTGGCTATCCTGGAACTCACTCTGTAGACCAGGCTGACCTCAAACTCAGAGATCTGCCTGTCTCTGTCTCCTGAGTGCTGGGTTTAAAGGCTTGTGCCACCATGCTGGGCATTTATAGACAACTGTGAACTGCCATGAGGATGCTGGGATTTGAACCTGGGTCCTTTGGAAGAGCAGTTAGTGCTCTTAACAACTGAGCCATCTCTCCAGCCCCTCCATTTTTCTTTTTTTTTGGGGGGGGGGAAGTTCAAGACAGGGTTTCTCTGTGTAGTCCTGGCTGTCCTGTGGACTCACTTTGTAGGCCAGCTGGCCTTGAACTCACAGAGATCCACCTGCCTCTGCTTCCTAAGTGCTGAGATTAAAGGCGTGAGCCACCACGCCTGGCATTTTTTTGAGACAAAGTTTCTCTGTGTATACCTTACTGTCCTGGACTTATTTTGTAGACCATGCTGGCCTTGAACTAACAGAGATCCACCTGCCTCTGCCTCCCTAGTACTGGGATTAAAGGTGCACGCCACCACACTCGGTGATTGCAGACAGCTGTGAACTGTCATGTGGGTGCTGGGATTTGAACCCAGGTCCTTCGAAAGAGCAGCCAGTGTTCTTAACTCCTGAGCCATCTCTCCAGCTCATCCACTTATTTCTTATGAAATTTTTTTTAAATGTTGAATTGTTCACATTCTGTATTTAGCTGACCAGTGTAACCTACCAGTAGTAGTTAGAATCTTGTGTGCTTTTTCCCCTGTCCTGATAGACATGGGTGCTTGGTGAGCTTCTGTGTTAACACTTGGAGATTTTAAGGGATAGTGTAGGAAAGTAGACAGACTGGTATGATGACCCTTGTACACTTCAGCACTTAGCAAGTCATGCTAATCTTGCTTCATATTCCATCCATTTCCTCCTTCCTGTTACTCTCAAGCAGTATAAAAGCTGTATTTTATGTGCAGGTTTTTTTTTATATTAATGCAACTAACATTTTAAATTATTTTTATTTTTAATATTTATTTTTATTGTTTTTGTGTATAGATGTGTGTGACTGCATGTGAGTATGTGCACATGATTCCCTGTGCCCAAGCAAGCCAGAGGTATGGATGTCCTGGTGCTGGTGTTGCAGATGGTTGTGAGTCACCTGATGTGGTTGTGGGGAAACTGAATTCCATCTACCTTAGGAAGAGCTCTTAACTGCTGAGCAGATTCTCCAGCCCCTATTTTTTACTTTTGAGATAGTGTCTCAAAATTTGAGGGTCAAAAAGTTATTCTGGCTGCTTTGGCACTTTTATTTGTATTTTTGTGTGTTGTGGGGGTGGTGGGCACAAAAATTTAAGGAGCTCAGAGGGGCTGGTGTGAGGGAGTCAGTACTCTCCTTCCTTCTATGACGTAGATTCTGGTGATTAAAGTGAGGTTGTTTGCTGCAAGTTACCCCTTGAGACATTTTGCTGGTCCTTCTTTACTGTGTTTGAGAGTCAGTATTTGTTTCAGGTTTAGCCTCCCTGGTTGGAAAATGAGAAATTCCAAAGTCCAAATCATGATACCACAGGTGGGAAGTTCTTCATCAAGCCAAAGGTGATGTGGTCAGAATGTATGGCCACTAAAGGTTCTGCATACAGATACTTTCAGCTTATGTGCACAAGATACATATGAAACATAAACTTGGGTCCCATCTCTAGACACCTACTTCCTTATTCTGAACTCCAAAGAAATCAGAAATCCAAAATCCAAAACCTTTCTACTCTAAGTACTTCCAACAAGGCATACTTAATTTTTTTTTAAATAGAAGATTGGATCTAAAGTACTAATGTGGAATTTGAGAGTTGGGAATGCAATTCAATGAGTAGATGCTTGCCTAGACTGTATGAAGACCTGGGGTGGATCCCCAGCTCTTCCTAAAACCATGCTTGATGGTGCTCACCTGTAATCCTAGCACTTGAGTGGTAGAAGCAGGAGGATCAAGAGTCTACGGTTGCCCTCTGCTACACAACTAGTTCAAGTCCAACCTGAGATACATGAGACTTATGTCTCCAATCTCTTTGCCCCCACCTCTAAAAAACTAAAAGTAAGTGGGTCGTGACCCCTTTGGGAAGGGGTGTTGGGGGATCCTTGTACCAAGGATCTTTCACTCAAAGACCCTTGGAAAATACAGATATTTACATTAAGATTCATAACTACCAAAATTACAGTTAGAAAGTAGCAACAATAATTTTATATTTGGGCGTCATAACATGAGGGACTGTGTCAAAGGATTGCAGCGTTAGGAAGGTTGAGTGTTGTTTTTAAAGCCGCCTCGCTCAGAGGCAGACAATGCACCCAGCTGTTCTTCCTCAGCCCATATGCCAGAAGGAATCCCCCCTCCCTCGCCCATGCTTTCTCAAACAACCTCCTTCAAACTGAATGTCCCTCCCTTCTGCTTCCTGTGCATCTTTCTATCTGTCCTCCTGACTACTACTTCCTCTCTGTGTTTTCTTAATTTTATGTTCACTTCCTGTTAACTCTTTGCTTGCTCCACCTCTTTACTTATGATTACAATATTGAAGCAGAAAGGTCTTGGATTAAAGGTGTGTGTTAAGGCTGAGCCACACCACAACTAAAAACGGGTTTTTCTAGTAAATAACACAATCTAGGGGTTCACAGTATGATCATATATCCTGCAACAGTTGAGAACCACTGGTCTAGATTAATGGAAGGGTATGTGTGACAAAGAATCTGCACTTTTGGTTTTCAGAGGTATTTTTTTTCTGCACTGAATTACGTTCCCTCTGAGATGTCTGGCCACGTGTAGGTCTGTGATAATTAGAGTGTGTGTCAGTGTTTTGACACTTTGCTGCTGTGTACCACTGGGAGTTTTTGTTTTCCTTTTGAACTGTTTGATTTGTTCTGAGTAAACAGAGTTGCCAAACCATTGCTGTGTAGTACTCAGAGTTGGAGCTATAACCAGCAAAGAGAAAAGGGTATACCTTCTGTAGGGGTCTGGTCTGGTTTAGTGTTTGTCATAGCTTTGCGGAGAAGCCACCCATGTGTCAGGGTGGTGTGTCACCACTCAGTGGTGTCTCAGCAATCACAAAAAGATAACTTAGCAAAGTGCAGCTGTTTTCTTTTCTCTTTCTGATTTTCAGACAGGGTTTCACTGTGTAGCTCAGCTTCTCCTGGAACTCTCACTTTGTAGACCAGGCTGATCTGTCCTTTAGTACTGGGATTAAAGGCATGTGCTAGTATGCCCGATTTAGGAACATTCTGTGGGTGAATGGAAATAAGAGCTTAGATAATCATTGAAAAAGTGGAGGAAATCGGTGAGATGTAGTTATAAAGTTGTTGTTTGTTAAAGACAGGGCTTCTCCAGATAACTACCCTGACTGTCCTGGAACTCACTTTGTATACCAGGCTTCTTGCTTCTGTCACCAAAATTTTTAAATTGGATTAAAAATGTTTTATTTTTCTTATTTTTAATTGTGTGTATGTCTGCTT
Source organism: Lophiomys imhausi (assembly GCA_907164525.1). NCBI lineage: Eukaryota > Metazoa > Chordata > Mammalia > Rodentia > Muridae > Lophiomys > Lophiomys imhausi. The sequence continues at coordinate 5,253,163 of CAJQZJ010004765.1, forward strand.
ATGGATAATGTGTGTGTTATTGTTTGTCTATAGAAGCCAAAGGTGTTGCATGTTCCTGTAGTTGTAGTTTTAGGTAGTTGTGAGCTGCTTGATGTGGGTGCTAACATTGAACCAGGGTACTCTCCAGAAGAGCAGCCAGTGCTTCTAACCACTGAACCTTCTCTTGACTCCCCACCCCCACTTTTTTTCTTTTTCTTTCTTTTTGTCTCAAAAAAAAAAAAAGTCTCATTGTGTAACCTTGATTGGCCTGGAATTCCCTTATGAAGGCCATCCTTGCCTTGAACTCACAGAGATCATCCTGCTTTTGCTTCCCAGTGAATATCTTTTTTTATTCATTCATTCATTTTCTTTGCATATCCTTGACTATCCTGGACTCAACTTGTAGACCAGGCTGGCCTTGAACTCACAGAGATGTGTATGTATGTGCAGTGCTTGCAAAGACTGGAAGAAGAGTTACATCTCCTGATATAAGAGTTACAGACAATTTCGAGCCACCCCACATTGGTCCTGGGAACAGAGTTAGACCAGTAAGTACACCTTTAACACCGAGCCGTCGTCATCATCCAGAGCTTGAACTCCTGATCCTGCTTCTGCCTCCTTGCTAAGATTACAAGTATGTCTTACTACCTGATATTTGTGTGGTAATGGGAATAAAACGAGGACTGGCTACACTGAGCCTGCCTTTTAAGCCTTAATTGTAAAGTTTGAAGGATGCCAGGAAGTTCTTGGGGTGTGATTCCTGAGAGAAAGCATAGCCCAGAAACAAAAGCTTGGTCTCAGCACATGACGTGGGCTGGGTGGCTTGAGTCAAGGATCATTTCCATCAACTATAAAACAGGTGGTTGATTAGAGTCCAGCTTAACGCTATACTTGGTTCACAGTAAGATCTGTGACAAGTTACTGCTTAGGCTCTTTAGGCTTTAAGAGTTTCTTTTCAGATGACTCCTGACTGGAATGTATAGGTCAGAGGACAACCTGTGGGAGTTGTCTCCTTCCACTGTGTGGGTTGTCAGGCTTGGTGGAAAGTGTCTTTACCCACACTGAGCCATTCTGCTCGTTACCAAAAATACTTTTATAGTGGGTAAAGCAAAGGGTTACAGAATTCCTTGAAAGAAATGAGAGGTCACCTGGCCTAAGCCAGGTTTTCTAAGTAAGTGAGGTGAGGAAGACAGCAGTGGACAATAGGTAGGGGACAGTTGCCACAGAGTTCCTACTAGAGTGGTCGCCGAGGAATTGGCAGTACTGCTCTAGGCTTTTAGCTACTTACTGAATTTTGCTATTTATGGAGTATTTCAAATTGTGACTTAAGTGGAGTGTGTGGTTACTGTATTAAAATGGGATTGCAGGGACTGGACAGAAGGCCTAGTGGTTAAGAACCATGGCTGCTCCCACAGAGGACTTGAGTTTGTTTTCCAGCACTCATCTTAAAATTTTCTATGACTTCAGTTCCCAGGGATCCAATGTCCTCCTCCAGTCCCTATGGGCACCAGGCACAAGGTGCAGACATACAGGCAGGCATTCTAACTAATACACATGAAATGTTTAAAAAGACCAACAACTTTAAGATGGGATTCCAGTTGTGTTGCTCCACAGTGTGTAGAACAGAAATATATTTCTTGTTATTTGTGAGGAACCCAATCTTTTCCCATAGAATAAACCTTAGGTTGTACAGGTTTCACATTTGCAGATTGAACTAACCGAACTAACTGTGGATGGAAAACTACCAGCACGGACCATGCAGTGTGGGTTTTTTTCCTTGTCATTCTCTTAAATAATACAACTCTGAATATAGAGTATTTATATTTGACTGGATTATAAATAACAAAGTATGTGGGTCATGCAAATAATCATATAGGGGATTTGAACATCCTTGACTTTTGGTTCTGATGGGATCTTGAACTAATTCCAGCCCCCAATGCAAAGGAACAATGATACTGTTTTATTATGATTCGATTCACTTGAAAATAGTTCACATTACAAGGCACCATTTGACAGCCAGATTTTGTGCTGTTTAATGTGGGTTTTGTTTGTTTCTGCAGTGCTGGAAACTGAGTTTAGGGCTCTAATATATTAAGCAAGTTCTGAGCTATATTTCCAACCAGATAGCTGAGTTTTGTGTACTGTATCTTTTCCAAGGGAGAGGGTTGGTAAGGAACCGTATTTGTTGGACAATTCCTTTTGAAAAACTCTGTTTTAACTTATTTCTTAATAGTTTTTCTGCAGCTATAGACACATTGCCTATTTTTAGAGATGAGGAAAAGTGAGAGGTGATGATTGGGGTATTAGTCAAATATGTTGAGTACAAGTGTGGGCCACCATACCTCTTTATTTTTTATTTTTATTTTTTTGGTTCTTTTTTTTTTTTTTTTTGGTTTTTCGAGACAGGGTTTCTCTGAATATCTCTGGCTGTCCTGGACTCGCTTTGTAGACCAGGCTGGCCTCGAACTCACAAAGATCCGCCTGCCTCTGCCTCCCGAGTGCTGGGATTAAAGGCGTGCGCCACCACCGCCCGGCTATTTTTTTGGTTTTTGAGGACAGGGTTTCTCTGTGTAACAGCCCTGGCTGTCCTGAACTCACTTTGTAGACCAGGCTGGCCTTGAACTCACAGAGATCCACCTGCCTCTACCTCCCAAGTGCTGGTATTAAAGGCGTGCGCCACCATGCCTGGCCTATTGCTTTATATTTACTGTGGTATTTTTTCGTTTAGTGGGTTTATTTGGGGTGGGGAAACAAAGTTTTGTTTCACAGCTCTGGCTGACCTCAAACCCTCAGCATCCCATTGCCTCAGCCTCTCAAGTACATCCATGCCTCATCACACCCAGCTAGGCTTTCTTCTTTCTCCTTTTATCTAGTTTGTTTGTTTTCTAGAGTCAGTCTCACTTAATAGCTCTGGCTGTGCTGAAACTCACTGTGTAGACCAGACTGCCTGCCTCCCTGGAGCTGGGGATTAAAGGCGTGTGCCACTCATCCTGGCTCATCCATTTGGTTTTAATAAAACAGTCTTGTCTTTCTTTTGTCTCTCTAGTGATATCTTCCTGGTCTGGTAACACAGCACATGGCCATTCAGATTTCCTCTCACACACTAGATGGCCCCTTCCACAGCCTGGCCTGTATTTGAATAGAATTAAAAGATTATAGTTTAAGTTAAGTTTATATAGTTTTTAATTTAAATGTAATAGCAATTTAATTTAATAAAAACAATATTTAATCTTTGCAGAGGTCGGAACAGTAGCAAAGGACTGCCTCAGCCGATGGTGAGTAACTTTCATATTGTACGGAAAAATATATAAAATGTGATTTCTAACCATAGATAGACCCAGTACTAAGGCAAAGAATAAAATCTCTCAAATTGTACTACAGATATACAGGTCAGTCAGTTTAGTACAAAGTTATTGATTCTATGACTTGTTTTTCAGTAAGAACTGTGAAATGTACACTTTTCTGTTAATAGTATTTGTGGTGTATATAATATTGATACCAAGTCAAGTGTTTTGATGTTCCAGGACCAGAGTTTGCAAAGTTCTCTGGGCTTTTTGTTTGAATTAATGGGCTATTTTTAACTCATTTCATTTTTCTTCCTTGGAAAATACCTTCTGATCTGACATTTTTTTAACTTTTACCAGTGACATTAAAATGAACACAAAGAACATGAAGTTCCATATGAGAAGCTGCGACTGATTGGAGTTTTTTTGTTTATTTTTTCCTTTTTCAAGACAGGGTTTCTCCGTGTAGCCCTGGCTGTCCTGAACTTGCTCTGTAGACCAGGCTATCCTCTGACTCAGAGATCCACCTGCCTCTGCCTCACAAGTGCTGATACTAAAGATATGCCCCACCATTGCCTAACTGTTTGATTTTTGGGACAAGGTCTGTTGTGTAGCCTTGCCTGATCTGGCACTTGTTATGTAGACCAGGCTAGCCTCAAACTCAGAGATCTGACTGAGTTTTGAAACATGGTCTTTGTTGGTCAGGTTATCTTCCTGAGAGTCAGGGTTAGGGTTAGAGTTAGTCTGACCTGGAATAGTTCTGTTGCCTTGATTCAGACATGCTGAAAGAAGCCAGTTGTGCAGGTGTGTCCTGCTCACTACTTTTCTACTTTACTAAGATGTACTGCACTCTTTCAGGACATAGGCTGCAAGATCTTTCCTCACTTCCCCACTGGAGTTGGAGCTCAAGCTCTTTAATGTGTTAGCTAGCACTTTGCCATCCAGCTATTCTCTAGCCCAGCTGATGGTTGGCTCTATTGTGGTTGACATGTATTTTACTTAGTGTGGGGTGCTGGGTGTGCTGTGGTGCAGGCATGGCAGTCAGAGGACCACCATGAGGGGATGGAACTCAGGATATCAGGCTCTTGTGTCTTAACTCACTGAGCCATCTTACCAGCTTCTCTCTGAGGAGTGTGTGTGTGTGAGACAAGGTCTTAATATATAACCTAGCTGACCTGAAAACTCATTGTGTAGGCCAGGATGGCCTGGAATTCACAGAAATCCACCTGCCTCTGCTTCCAGAATGCTGTAATTAAAGTTATGTGCAAGCATGCCTGGCTGTGCCTACTACTGCACTCAAGACAACATGACATTTCCCTACCTGGCAGCTAGATGTGCAAAGCATAGTCCCTACAAACATGGATTTGTCTTCTCTGGAGGTTTTTACTTTCTCACACATAGAGGCCAGCCTGTTCCTCAAAGTGAGTCCAGGATAGACAGCGCTTGGTACACAGAGGAAACCTGTCTCCAAAAAAAAAAAAAAAGAAACAAAATATGATAGTAACCAATTCTTCCTTTTTTTTTTTAAGATCTATTTATTTATTTATTGTGTATATAGCATTCTGACTGCATCTACGCCTGAACTCCAGAAGAAAGCACCAGATCTCATTGTACATGGTTGTGAGCCACCATGTAGTTGCTGGGAATTGAACTCAGGACCTTCGGGAAGAACAGATAGTGTTCTTAATCTCTGAGCCATCTCTCCTTTATATAATATAATCCAAACATTTTATAGCAAGAGAAGCATTAGCTTTAGTGTATCTTTAGTATATAGGCTAGTACGAAGACCAACTTACAATAATGTTTATTTTTTGAAACATTTCAGATTTCTTTTGACGGAATCTATGCAAACGTGAGGATGGTTCATATACTTACATCAGTTGTTGTAAGTTACCTGATTATTGGGGATAAACTCCTGTGGGGTGGCATATTTCATGGAGTTAAATTGTAGACAATTCTCAACCTAGTACTAGGTTATACATAATGAAGATGATTTTAAAAATACATTAGAATGCTGTTCAGTTGATTATAACTCACAGTAAAAAATATTTTTGCAAACCCTGTTGTATGTAAAATAGTGTTTATAGTTGATTTCTTTTGTGTAATATTTTGTTTTCTGATAGTAGTAGAAACAGAAGTATGTAGATTTAACATTCACTTTATACTCATTTTGTACTTTTTTAGTCCTGTACCATGTGAGACTTTGGTGTAATGTTAATGAGATGAAACTTTATCATTGCCAGTAAATATCCAATAGTGAATGAGGCTTTATTAAAGTGAATGAAAATAGTTCTTTCTGGTGGGGTAGCACACTATTTATTTATTTTTAATTGTGTCTTTTAGGGATCTAAATGTGAAGTACAAGTGAAAAATGGAGGTGTATATGAGGGAGTTTTTAAAACATACAGTCCTAAGGTAATTTTTACTATTTGGTCACTTCCTGAGAGTGTCTTATCATAGATCTGAGCTGACTATGAAATTGGCTATTAGCTCATGAGATGGTATTTCCTATAAAGTAAAGGATTTTCTTTCTGCTCACCACACTGGATTTTTCTCTCTAGTAACAAATTCTTACTATTTAATGATTGGTATAACTGAAAATATTGTGTGTGCTTGTGATATACAACCATTTTCAGACATTGTGAGCTAGAAGAGGGATGTGCTGAGTTATTTCTCCCCTTTTAAGATTAGTGTACTTGAGATATACAGTAAGAAACACTTTAAGGTCTGAGGATTTCTGTCTGGAAGGGAGCACACGGCAGATCTAAGCAGGACATGATTATCATGCTTTCTCATGACACCCATTTTTGCCAAAGGCTGGAAAATAAGTCCGTTGAGCTAAATAGCCCTTTAAATATTACCTAATGAATGTTTTTAATGTATATTAATATTTTTATTTTAGTGTGATTTGGTACTTGATGCTGCACATGAGAAAGATACGGAATCCAGTTCTGGGCCAAAACGTGAAGAAATAATGGAGAGTATTTTGTTCAAATGCTCAGACTTTGTCGTGGTACAGTTTAAAGATACAGACTCCAGTTATGCACGAAGAGGTAGGCTTTGATTCCCTGAGTCACCCTAATGGTGTCATAGGCTTACTCCAGCAGCGATTCAACAGCAGTCACATAGATTGGTTTTCCCTCTCTTGAGATAGGATCTTGGTACGTGACTGCCTGACCTTGAACTCTTGATTCTCCTGCTTTTGCCTTCTTCCCAGTGCTGAGGTTGTAGGCCTCTGCCTTCAGGCCTGGGAATGAGATTTTCTCTTTTTAAATTATACATATTTTCTAGAATAACATAATTAATGCTTTTTTAAAAATCCAATAAAAATCGGAGTTTAATACATTTTTGTTGGAAAATATTTAAAACTTAAGGGGGAAGTAACTTGGTACTTTTAGAAGCATAATTAATGTATGCATTTTTTTAAGTGAGTTTCTTTGTGTGTGTGGGTTCTTTTTTGTTGTTGTTGTTGTTGTTTTCAGGACAGGGAGGGTTTCTCTGTGTAGCCCTGGCCTTCCTGGACTCACTTTGTAGACCAGGTTAGCCTCGAACTCACAGAGATCCACCTGCCTCTGCCCCCAGAGTGCTGGGATTAAAGGAGTGTGCCACCACGCCCAGCCATTACAGACAGCTGTGAACTGCCATATGGTGCTGGGATTTGAACCGCCAGTGCTCTTAATGCTGAGCCATCTCTTCAGTCCCTGTTTGTTTTTTAAGTTTTTCAAGACGGGGTTTCTCTGTGTAGCTCTGGCTATCCTGGAACTCACTCAGTAGACCAGGCTGTCCTTGAATTCACATGCCTCTTTCTCCT
>CAJQZJ010004765.1:5260246-5304489 GCA_907164525.1 Lophiomys imhausi
TTTGAACACAGGTTCTTTGGAACTGCAGCCAGTGGTCTTAATGGCTGAGCCATCTCTCCAGCCCTTTAAAAGGTTTTTTAGATTTACTTATTTTATGTATATGGATGTTTTGCCTGAATGTATTTATGTGTACTGTGTGTATACCTGATGCCATGGAGTTCGAAAGCTGTCAGATCCCTCAGAACTAGAGTTCCCAGTGATTAGGAGTCACCATGTGGGTTGTTCCTAACCACGGAGCCATCTCTTCAGCTCTAGTATGCATTCTGTTAACATAGCATGGAAAACCAGTGATAGCTCACATCTGTAAGCCTTGGATTCAGAAGCTCAGTCTGCACTATATTGTGAGTCTGTCACAGTGAAACAAAATGCTATTCAGAATATGGTTGTGTATTTCGAGAATTTAAAGGTGATTATATAGTTACATAGGCAGATGTGTGTGCATGTGTGTGTTCCCAACCTGTTGCAAGTGTTGTTTGAAGAGGGGCATGTGGGAATTGGCTCTTCATCTGGAGAGGCATTTAGTAGCATTGGGAACTTTGCAGTTCAGAAATTCTTGAATGGTAGATAGATTGTCATTAACTGTAGTTGATTTTCATGCTTCAGTTGGTGCTAACAGCTGTTTGTGCTTTTGGCTTGAACTTTTCATACTGAAGCTCTGAGGCACAGGAAATTACAGCCCCCCCCACCCCGTTTTGTTTTTTGGGGGGTTTTTTGAGATAAGGTTTCTCTGTAGCCCTGGCTGTTCTCGAACTTCAAGTTCTATCTACCTCTGCCTACAGAGTGCTGAGAGCCGTACGCCACCACCACTCAGCTGTTACAGCCTTTCTCAATACAGTTCTCCCCTTACTCACTTTTTTCTGAAGCCAGCAGTGCTAGAGGCTTTGATTTATAATTCTTTAAAGAACCTTTAGTTGACCCTGTAGAAGACAAATGTTTTCATAGTTGCTGCCTTTGTAAGGGAAGTTAGATAAATGTAAATTAGATTTAGTAAATATCTAGGGGTTTCTGATAGTCTCTTAATCCAGGGAAAGAAGATGAACTTGGCTGTGGGCAATTAGCTTATCAGTTTATGGACTAAAAGCAGTGATGAAGTCAGGTGAAACGAGGGGAGTCTCTATGGACTAAACAAGGAGGAAGCCATGTGAAACAAGGAGAGACTCTATGGACTAAATACAAGGTTTATGGCCTGACATTGTTTTCAGCCGCTAAGTGGGGAAGGCCCAGATTAAGCTGAAGCAGGTGGAACAAGGAGAGATCCTATTTAAGGACAATTAGATAGAGCCAAGGGGGCCCTATGCTAGAGAGCTCCGATGCTAGAGAGAAGGACAACGAGTAGTTTGTATCCTCTGATGGAGAAAGTGCTGGTAGACTAATGGCCGGATCTCCCTGAGGCAGAAAGAAGCTGGTGAGCAGAGAAAGCCTCAGCAAGACAGCAAAAGGCCAAGGACTAAACCCTGTGGCTCAGCTTTTGCCTAAAGGGGTTTGACCTGAACGGAACTGTGGCCAGCTTTAAAGACTGAGGCAGAGGGGCAGAGTTGCTGATGTGAAGGAAGTAAGTTGGCCTACGTCTAGACGGCTGAGGCTCCCAGAGAGAAGAAAGCCTCAAGCCTTATTTAAGGTGAAATCGCCATAGCCAATTTACCCTGACGAATCTACGTCTGAGATATTCCAGAAGAAAGACTGCTAAGTGCATTAAAGGGTCTACCTACCCCAGAGACTGTGTTCCTGACGACTGAGAACCTGCCCCAAAGACTTTTTTTCATAACTTTCTAAAAGGTTATGAAAGTAGTTGTAATAGTTATCAATAGGTTTAGTGGGTAGGTCATAGGGGTGTAGGCATTTGTAGGGATAGTAGTTAAGTGAATGTTTATAAGTGAATATAGTTCTTAATAAATAATTGTTGAATAATTTAAAAGGTCCAGTTTTAGCCCTTAGAGTCAATTTTTGCTACTGTTTGGAATACCAAGTAATGTATGCTTATACATTGAAAGATTTCATGCTTTTAAATTTTGAGAGTGACTTTGGTTATTGTAGGACCAACCACGCACAAATAACCAGGCAAAGACTTGGTTATTGTAGGACCAACCACGCACAAATAACCAGGCAAAACATGCATACACACAGGGACACACACACACAACACACTTTTTAAAAATTAAAAACAAAAACCAAATTGAAGGTGTACTTTTAAACTATTTATTTTTATATTAAACACACTGACCTGAGGTATGGGAGAAAGGATATTAATAGAGACAGAAGATGTAGACCTCTGTAGTGGTACGTCCTTGAGGCAATACGTTAGGATTCCAGCAAATCAGCCATAATGCATATACTGGAACAGGCATCAGCAGCAAAAGAAACACAGCAATCCGTGGCCATGCCTTTCTAGTTCCAGTATGGCAGCAATGGTCATGGCAATCACCATACCCTTACTTGGGACTTCCGTCTTCAGCCTGAACTGGTCTATGATCGACAGCAAGTCTTGATAGCAGAAAGTTTCAGCAAAAACGCCGTCTGAAGTATTTTGAAGCAAAGCAGATATGAGAAGCGATGCCAAGCAAAAGCTCCTCCTTGATTTTGGGGCCTCCATTATACCCACTCAAAATCCCCACAGGGATGCTTTCCAATTGCCCAACCTCATACCCTTCACATGAGGTACTTCCTGTTGACCAAGACTATAAGCTGCCCAAGGAGTCTATCCATCAAAGTTATGTTTTCCAGAAAAAAACATGTTCCCTGCATGTGACCGTTTCTGGCTGGCAAAGCATCATGTGCTCTTCCATCAGGATTTTTTTTTTTTAAGACAGGGTTTCTCTGTGAAGCCCTGGCTGTACTGGAACTCACTCTGTAGTCCAGGCTAGCCTTGGACTCACAGAGCTCCACTTGCCTCTGCCTCCTGAGCATTGGGATTAAAGACATGCCCCCATGCCCAGCCTATCAGGATGTTTTTCATTCCCTTCTCACAGTTCTGTTTTTTAGCAGTGGATAAAGTACCCCACATTCCATACTTGAGAACAAAACAAAAACACATTCATTCAACACAACTGTGTTTCTAAAGAAATCAAAACTTACATCACACAAAACAGCCCAGCAGTACCAGTGGGGAATGTGTTGGAGCAGTGTGCATGAGGTTCCAGGTTCAATCACCAGTGAGGAAGAGAAAATCGTGGTGGAACAGCCAGGTTGAAGCTGGCATTACTTTAAGGGCTAGTTAGGTGGCTCAAAGGTAAAAACATTTGCTGCCAACCTGAGTTCAATCCCCAGAACCCACATAGAGGAGAGAACCCACTCTCACAAGCTGTCCTCTGATCCCTACATGCACACACACTCCCAACAAAGCCACTACATGTAAAATAAAAACAATTTAATTTTTTGTTTAAAAAGGAAAAAAATAAAACAGCTGAACATGGATAGTGGCTCTCAGCACTTAGCCCTAGGACTTGGGAGGCAGAGGCAGGCAGGTCTATCTAAATTCAAGGCCAGCTTGGTACACATCGTAAATTTGAGGCTGGTCAAGGTTACACAGTAAGAAAGTTGTTAGTTTTAAGTTTTGTGTAGTGGTGCATGGGTATAGTATAAGTGCCTGTGGAGGCCACAAAAGGTCATTGGACCTCCTGGGTCTGGAGCTAAAGGTGGTTGTGAGTCACCGCACGTGTGTCCAGCAGACGTGACTGTAGCAGAACATGCTGTTAGCCAATCTCTGTAGTCCTTACGTCAGATGCTGTTGTGTTTTCTGTTAATTTTTCCCTGTCATCACAATTCTGTAAAGTGGGTATGATTTTTATCTACTTGTTATTGGGTAAGAAAACAGACGTCTCTAAGTGATGTGGTCAAGTCGTAACACAGCCCAGTTCTTTAACCCTAACTCATGTCTGACCTTAACATTGTACTGTAGCTGGGTGTAGTGGCGCACGCCTTTAATTCCAGCACTTGGGAGGCAGAGGCAGGCGGATCTCTGAGAGTTTGAGGTCAGCTTGTTCTACAGAGTGAGTCCAGGACAGCCAGAGCTGTTATACAGAGAAACCCTGTCTCGAGAAACCAAAAAAAAAAAAAAAACCAAAAAACCACCGTTGTACTATAGTGATGAACATTGTATGACTCAACTTTACCAGCTGTTTCAAAATCAATACTTATTCATATTAAGAATATAGCCACAGATAAAGCAAAGGTTAAAGAAAACAGGAATGGGGCTGGAGATATGGCTCAGAGGTTAAGAGCACTGTCTGCTCTTCCTGAGGTCTGAGTCAATTCCTAGCAACTAAGTGGTGGCTCACAACCATCTAAAATGAGGTGTGGTGCCCTCTTCTGGCCTGCAGGCAGAACACTGTATACAGAAGAAATAAGTAAATCTTTAAAAACTATTCATAACAAAACAGGAATAAACTGCTAGGCATGGGGGTGGACACCTGTAATCCTAATTTTACAGAGACTGGCAGGAAGGTCATATCAGGCTATATAATGAGTTGTAGTTTGCCTTGGTGTATATAACAAGCCCCTGTCTCAAAACAAAGCAGAAGTATTGCAGATAGTGTAAGATTATTGTATGGTTCAGTTTTTTTGTTTCTATTTTTTTTTTATGTTTTTTTTTAGGTTTTTCGAGACAGGGTTTCTCTGTGTATCCTTGGCTGTCCTGGACTCACTTTGTAGACCAGGCTGGCCTCGAACTCACAAAGATCCGCCTGCCTCTGCCTCCCAAGTGCTGGGATTAAAGGCGTGCGCCACCACCGCCCGGCTTATGTTTTTTTTTAAACAGGGCTTCTCTGTGTAGCCTTTGCTAAACTGTAACTCATTTTGAAGACTAGCCTTGAACTCCTAAGTGCTTGGATTAAAGGCGTGTGCCACCACTGCCCAGTGGTTCCCTCCCTTTTATGCCTAGTTTTTCTAGAAAAACATTTTTGATTCAGGATCTCACTGTGTAGCCCTGGCTAGCCTGGAACCGTAGAATTTACTATGTAGAACAGGCAGGAATCAAACTCAGAGAAATCCTCCTGCCTTTGTTTCTGCCTCCCAAGTGCTAGGACTAAAGGCTGGAACCACCATTTCCAGCGGAATAAACCTCTTTTTTTTTTTTTTTTTTTTTTCCTTAGAGACAGAATTTCTCTGTGTTTATCTCTGGCTATCTTGGAACTCACTCTGTAGACCAGGTTGGTCTTGAGCTCACAGAGATCTGCCTACCTCTGCCTTTCAAGTACTGGAATTAAAGGTCATTACAGAGAGTTTCGAACTGTGGGTGCTGGGATTTGAACCTGGATCCTTTGGAAGAGCAGTCAGTGCTCTTAACTGTTGAGCCATCTTAAACAGAGAGAGAGAAACCCTGTCTTGAAAAACAATGCTTTAGCCTTATTTTTATTTTTTTGGTTTTTCGAGACAGGGTTTCTCTGTATAACGAGCCCTGGCTGTCCTGGACTCACTTTGTAGACCAGGCTGGCCTCGAACTCACAGAGATGCCTGTCTCTGCCTCCCGAATGCTGTAATTAAAGGTTGTGTGTCACCATGCCTGGCAATTATAGACAGCCATGAACTGTGATGTGGGTGTTGGAATTTGAAGCTGGGTCCTTTGGAAGAGCAGCCAGTGCTTTTAACCTCTGAACATTTTCTCCAGCCATTTTTTCTTTTTAAACAATTTTTATATTTTTATTTATATGTATTAGTGTTTGCATGCATGCATGTATGTATGTATGTATGTAAGTGTACCACATGCCTGCAGTGTCCACAGAGAACAGAAGAGAATATTGGATCCCATAGAATTCAAGTTAGAGTCAATTAAGAGCCATGAGGTAGGTGCTGGGCCCTAAACTGGAGTCCTCTGGAAAGGCAGTATGGATCGTTTTTTCTAGTTGTGGGCTTTTTTTGAGTTATCCTGAAAACAAATTGGGAATGCTTTCCTTTCCTGTGTGAATGCTATGTGTTCTTGTGAGCTCAGGAGACAGCCAACAATGGTTGGTTTCTTTGTAGTTTCTCTGCTGTGTGCAAGTGTGAACCTAAAGGGATTTTTACCCTCATGCACCCTTAAGAGGGGCTTGCGGACTACAGAAGCTGAAGCTATATGTCTAGGTTTTAGGTGAGTTCTTGGCATTCAGATTCAGATCTTCGTGGAACATGACAAATGCTGTTACTCACTGAGCCATCCTTCTAGTCCCAGGGCACTTTTCTGTGTTTGTAATGTCTGTACTTGTTTGTCAGACTCTGTATGTGTGTGTGAGAAGTCAATGTTGGATGGGTTTTTTTGTCCTCCCCCCCTTTTTCATTTTTGTTTTTTGAGAAACATCTCTCTATGTAACCCTAGCTGTCCTTGAACTCACTATGTAGATGAGGTGGACCTCATACTCAGAGATCTGCCTGCCTCTGCCTCCTGAGTCCTGGGATGAAAGTCGTGTGTTTTCCTCGATCATGTCCTAACTTAATTTGTTTTGGAACAGGGTTTCTCACTGAACTTGGAGCTCCCTGATTGGCTAGACTGGGTGGCGAGATCCCCAGGGATCTTCCTGTCTCTGCATCCCTAGTACCCAGATAGCAGTTGCACAGCAGCGCATGAGCAATGATTTATGGGTCCTGGGGTTCAAACTCAGGTCCTCATGCTTGCTCTACAAGGGTTTTAACAGCTGTGCCTGCCCCTGCCTTCAATTTTTCCTCTTTTAGTCACCTCCTTTTAGATCATGTGCCTTCTTTTCTTGCTGTTTGTCTTGTAATCAGACTTCTGTGTAGGAGTTAGATAAATTAGATTTAGAAAATATATAGGAGTTTCTGATACTGTCTCTTAATTCGGGGCCTGAAGAGCATTATCAGCATGAAGTCAGCAAAAACAGGAAAGACTCAATAGACTGAAAAACAAGTTTGAAGTCAGGAAAACAGGAAAGACTCAATAGAATTGAAGAAACAAAGTATCTGGCCTGACATTGTTTTCAGCTGCTAAGTGGGCAGAGCCCAAATTAAGCTGAAATAGAGTTCCTCCTATTTGAGGACAGTGCGAGGAGCCCAGCAGAGAAGAGGCCCCTGATGCTAGAGAGCTCCAAGAGTCCTGCTGAAAAAAGGGCTGGCCATTGATGGCCAGCTCTCTCCCTGAAGCAGAAAGAAGCCGGTGAACAAAGAAGGCCTGAGCAAGACACCAAAAGGCCAAGGACTGGACCCTGTGGCTCAGCTTTTGCCTAGAGGGGTTTGATCTGTCCAAACAGTGGCCTAAAGGAAACGGTGCCTGGCTTTAAGGACTGAGGCAGAGCAGCTGAGTTCCTGATTCAAAAGAAGTAAGTTGGCCTGCAGACGGCTGGGGTCTCCCACAGAGAAGAAAGCATGAAGCCTTATTTAAGGTGAGACTGCAATAACCAACGACCCTGACGAACCTGCATCTGAGAGATCCAGAAGAAGGACTGCTAAGTGTGTTAAAGAATCTACAACAAAGACTGTGTTCCTGACGACTGAGGACCTGCCCCAGAGACTGTATCATTCTAAAAGGTTATGAAAGTGGTTGTTATAATTATCAATAGGTTTAGTGGATAGGTTAAAGGGGTTGTTGGAATTTATAGGATTAATAGTTAAGAAATTGTTGGTGTTTGTTATGAGTGAATTTAGTAATAAATAAGTGATAAATAATAATTTAAAAGTTCGGTTACACTTCTGTCTCTTACTCTAGTGTTTCCAGTGTCCCTTCTAATCTACATTTTTTTCCCCAATCTACCCATTGTGCCCCACCCCAAGTCCTCATACATACTAACGGTCAGCTGTCACTGCCTGTCCCCCAGTCCCTAGTGATTAGTGATACTGTGTTTGTATTGTGTTCTTTGTTTTGATGACTTCCCTATGTGGATTTATATGGCTTCTCTGTTGCTTGTCTCTAATGCTGCCTCTTTACTGCTCTGTGCCTTTGTGTAGTCTCAGCCAGCCAGAACAGCAGGTCAGCAGATGGACACAGTGGTGTAAACAGTTTGACTGTAACAGTGCTGTGTTCCTTCATGTGTTGTCTGCAGCTGCTGTCCTGTAGAGCTAGCGGTCAGTCTTACAACAGATAGTAGGCCTTGCCCATCTGGCCTATACCTCATCTGGCCTTTGACAGGAAAGCCTGCCAACCCTTAGCCAGAATCATTCTTCCCTCTGCATTTTCAGAACTGTTTAGAGCTAATATTTTAAAAGAGCTACCTGCTGTTTTGGTGTTGGTCCACTAGCAGAACATGCTTTGTGTCTAATCTCATGTTCAACACTGATGCTTTGTCTACTATTACTTGTATCATCTCTTTTAGTTTCTTACTTATGGCCACTCCAATTGGAAGCAGTCCAAAGAATCACTTGAACTTTAGAAGTAATTAGCAAGTGGTTTGTTAGGAATGATATCTGGGGCAACTACAACTACCACTTACTCCTCATTTACAAATGTGATACTCTTTTCTCTGGCTTTGTGAAGGAACAACTAAACTCACTTCTCCATTCATTTCCTCCACAAAGTTCCTATTACCTCCCTGTATTTTCATTTGGTCTTTACTTATTGTAAGTGTATGTATTGTGTGTGTGTTACTGTTTAGAGGAAAAAGGATACCTTTCAGGATTTGGTTCCTATTCACTACAGGCTCTGGGTGTTGAATTTGGCTTGTTAGGCATTGGCCACCATCTTGGGGTTTTATACCACCTATTTCTGGATTCCACACTCTTGGTGCTTCTGACTCCTTCACTTCTGCCTACAAATTAGTCAAGTCTCCTTCCATGAAAGAATCCCTTTCCGTTTCCTGATACATACAGTTCTACCTGAGGCCACTTTGAGTCTCTATTTGCCAGGTCCTTTTGGGCTCTTCCAGACTTTCATGCCACATTTGCTGCTGTTCAGATTTCCCTGTGTCTGCACCTGCTTTCCTGTATGGATCATCTTTTTTATGCTTCATTCCTGACTTATTTTTTCCTTCTTTACACTGACTTCTCACATGCTTGTGCTTTCATGGCCTTATACTATGTGTAAGCCCCTCCACGGTACCTACGCTACTACCCTTAGACCAGGTTTTTTTTTTTTTTTTTGAGACAGGGTTTCTCTGTGTAATAGCCCTAGCTGTCCTGGACTCACTTTGTAGACCAGGCTGGCCTTGAACTCACAGAGATCTGCCTGCCTCTGCCTCCCGAATGCTGGGATTAAAGGCGTGTGTGCCACCATGCCCGGCTAGACCTGGTTGTATGAGGGTGATGTTTCCTCCCATTATATTCTGAGTTGCTAAATTTGAGTAGTGTCTTTATTTTTTAATTTATTTTTCAAAAATAAGACCTCACTGTAGCCTAGACTAGCCTTGAACTTGCTGTGAGCTCTTGGCAATTCTCTTGTCTGAGCCTTCTCAGTAGTTGGATTACAGGCAGGAGCCACATTTTGTTTTGTTTTTTTAATTTGGTTGGTTTTGTTTGGTTGGCTTTTAATCTTTTTATTTTTATTGTTTGTTTTTTCTAGACAGGGTTTCTCTGTGTAGCCCTGGGTGTCTTGGACTTACTTAGTAAAAATTCTCATTGTCAGCTTGGCGGTGGTGGCACACGCCTTTAATCCCAGCACTTGGGAGGCACAGGCACGCATGGATCTTTCTGAGTTCGAGGCCAGCCTAGTCTACAAAGTGAGTCCAGGACAGTCAGGGCTACACAGAGAAACCCTGTCTTGAAAAACCAAAAAAAAAAAATCTCATTGTCTACCACAGTGTCTTGGCACATAGCAATAATGTCTTTGAATGTGTGACATTTAGTATCCTAAAACATTTTGAAAGAGTCACAATTCTATATGAAGACTGGGAAACCAGGGCTGGAGAGATGACTAAGTGTTTTAAAGTACGTATTACACCACCACAAAGACTTCAGTCTGGACCCACACCAGAATCACAAGCCAGGTGTGTCCTGCTTCATAGGAGATGTCCTAGCAGTGAGTAGACAGACAGGAGCTTGCTGGGGCTCGCTGGCTTCCAGTTTAGTGGAGAAACGCCAAGTCTCAGATTCAGGGAGGGACTCTGCTTCAAAGGAGGAAGGAGGAGAGTGATAGAGGAGGGCAGCTGACACTGTCCTCTGGCTTTCTGGAGGGTACAGGACTATGTGCCACTCACACAGACACACACACACACACATCAAAATAAAACCAAAGATTAATAAAGCGTGAGAAAGGTAACGCAGTGCTTATAGCCTGAACAGTCTTGCTGGGCTCTGGAGTGTTGTCAGTCTGCTAACAATTCCGGACAATGCAGAGAGATGCAAGGATGTCCTCAGAATTCTTTTGAGAGCCTAGTGGAACTTCCTCATCTATGGAACTACACATAAACTTGTACATTTAAATACCACTCTAGCCGGGCGTAGTGGCGTATGCCTTTAATCCCAGCACTCGGAAGGCAGAGGAAAGCGGATCTCTGTGAGTTCGAGGCCAGCCTGGTCTACAAAGTGAGTCCAGGACAGCCAGGGCTGTTACACAGAGAAACCCTGTCTCGAAAAACCAACTAACCAAACACACAAAATACCACTCTAGGTAAATACTGAAGTTTGCCAAAATACTAACAAAAAAATGGACTGCTGGCTAGATGTGATAGAAAACATTTGATAAAGTTACTTTCACACATTGTCAGAAAGTACAGAAATTCTCTTCTGTACTTTTCATGTGTATGCCAAGGTGTTGTATGACAGACTTCTGGGGTGACACAACACACATAAACTTAACAGAAAGAGAACCCGGAACAGACCATGGTAAGGACAATCACAGCACTGTGAAGTTCATGAACTGGTGAGTTTCATTGGGCTTATTAGGAGTGTGGTGAGGAGTGACAAGGACTGGGGATAACTCAAAAGCAACTGTACCCACCCCTGAGAAAGCTCACATCAACATGGGTGCTGGCATCCAAAAGCTGCAGCCCTGGGGCTTTCCGCATAGCTTGCAAAAAGTTTTGCTTGTCAGTCTCTACCTCAGCACTCTTCACTTCTTATACACTTGTTACAAGGGCCTCAACAATCTTCCCACTTGTTTGCTTTGAGGGTTTTTCCCCCCTGGATGCCTAACTGTCATAGTGAATGCTCTATGAAAAAACACCATGACCATGGCAACTCTTATACAAGAAAGCCTTTAATTGGAGCCTGCTCAGAGTTTCAGAGGTTTAGTCTATTATCATGGCGGGGGGGGGGGGGGGGACAGCACTCAGACAGACATGAGGTCAGAGAAGTAGCTGAGAGTTCTACGTCAGGATCTGTAAGCAACAGGAGAGGAATGACACTGGACCTAGTTTGGGGTTTTGAAGCCTAGAATCCTACCCGCAATGACACACTTCTTCTAAAAGACCACACCTCCTAATTCCTCTCAAGTAGTGCCACTCCCTGGTAACTAAGCATTCAAATCTATGAGCCGACGGGGCCATTCTTTTTTTTCTCGAGACAGGGTTTCTCTGTGTAACAGCCCTGGCTGTCCTGGACTTGCTTTGTAGACCAGGCTGGCCTCGAACTCACAGAGATCCGCCTGCCTCTGCCTCCCAAGTGCTGGGATTAAAGGCGTGAGCCACCACGCCCGGCCGGGCCATTCTTATTTAAACCACCACAGTGACTGTTTGCCTGTTTGTGAGGACCCCCTTCCCTTTGGGGGGAATGTAATTGTAGAACATACTGTGGTAGCAGGTCAGAGCATTAAAAACAAGAGTTTTTCTGGACTTGGTAGTCCTTCCCCGTAATCCTAGCAAGAGGATGAGGCAGGAGGATTCAGAATATTATTTAGTGCTAATAAAAGTAATGTGGCTTGATTGGTTTTTACATATTTCATTTAAAAATTATATTATGGGAATGAGTGCTATGGCATCTGTGCTGGTTTCAGAGGAGAGTTTGTGGGAAGTAATTGTGTATTATGTGAGTGCCCTGGTGGAACTCAAATTGTCAGACATGGTGCCAGGTGCCTTTAACTACTGAGCCATCTCACTAGGGTGTGGTCTGTGTCTGGTCTCCCACCCCCTCAAGGTCTCCTATGTCCTAGGCTACTTGTTATGTAGCCAAACATAACAGAAAGTTTTTATTTAAAACACTTACAATTATTGATACTTTTTTTTTTTTTTTTTGGTTTTTCAAGACAGGGTTTCTCTATATAGCAGCTTTGTCTGTCCTGGACTCACTTTGTAGACCAGGCTGGCCTCGAGCTCAGAGAGATCCGCCTGCCTCTGCCTCCCGAGTGATGGAATTAAAGGCGTGAGTCACCACTGCCCGTCATATTTTTATTAACACTTAACAAACACCTGTAAAACACCTATACCCTATAACCTAATACCTATAAACACTTAATATCTAAGAACACCTAACCAACTCTATTTTAATTTTCTTAAAAGGATATTAATCTTAGCATAGGTCCATGAGGGAAAACTTGATTTTACGGCAATCACAGCAGGTGGTCTTTTCAAAGCTTAGTGTCCATTGGGCCTAACTTTGCCAGTTCTTATTGTCAGTTTCTCTTAACCGCTAGATTGTGACTGGCTTATGAGGCTTGCTTTAACCACTAAATTCGCGGTCGGCTTCCTGCATCAGCTGAGACTTTACTTTCATAGTCTACTCAGTCCTTGAGTGCTTCATGGCCTAGTGTGCTTCACCACGGCCTCCGGACTCTGCCCACCTTTTCTGCCAGCCTTATTAGGCTGATTTGAGGCAGAAAGTCTCTCTCTCGGACTCTGCCTCTCAGTTTCTGACCATTGTGGCCTAAAGGCTGGTGAATGGCCTACTTTTGCTTCACTCCCCCAGCTTGTACTGTCTTCTCAGTCCATGAGGGCAAGGGTGCGAGCTGAGTGGAGCTCTCTGTTTTATATAGAGTGTAATCTCTCTGTGTTTTCCGGAGAATCATGGGCTCATGAGCTGTCTCACAATATCTAGCAGTCCCAGTGGCAACATAGTCTGCAGCTTGTGCAGTTTCTTAGCCACACCACTTCAGCATCCATGTCGTGTTTTGCATGGAGCTGTGGCCCCAACTGGGCTCCGCCCATCTCGGCCCAAGTCCACTATCACCAAGCTCCTCCTTTATGTCCTGCCAGGTGCCAGGTTGATCTACAAACTAATATACTACTGAGAACTAATTCCTGCCACAGCCAAGGATGTACATGAGCTTCTGGTCCTGACTCCACTTGCATGTATTTAGACTACAGGCTCCACTACAGCCACAGTCTTATTCACCGCAAGAAGTGTTTCTGTATGATAGGCAAGACTGCCAGCTGAGCTACATCTAACTACACTGCTAGCCTTTACCTGTGTGGACTCAGTGCCTAGCCTTGCAAATAACAGTACTAAGTAAATTAAAAGCATTATTAGAGTAGATTTCAGTAAAATGATTTTTGCTATGGTTTGAATGCTGTAGTGTGGTCAGTTCTCAGTGATCTTATGATCTCTAAACATTTTTGTAGATACTGATGTGATGCTAAATTTCCATGTTTTATTTTTATTGTTTGGTTTTTCAAGACTGGATTTCTCTGTTTAATATAGCCCAGGCTGGCCTAGAACTCTTAGATATCCGCATTCCTCTGTCTCCTGAGTGCTGGGATTAAAGGTGTGAGCCACCATGCCCATCGTATTTCTACATATTTATAAAGAGAACATGAAAATGCTTTCTTCTATAGCAACAGATAGGACTTGCCTTTCCAGACATGAAAGTGCGTACAGTTCAGTGTTTGTAATGACAGAGAATAGAGAACCCCAAACACAGTCAAATCATACCTTAGTTTGTGTGTTCACAGAGACTTTGCATCTACACAAGCTTATCATTGGTCATTGGTGTTGGATAGTGTTGAGGAGACATTAGCTTACTATTTCCCACTTTTTTTGGCACAGAACAATGTAAGACAACAGTGAGGTATAAACACATGCTACAGCATACCTGACATTTGTATGATTTTGAGAGAAGGAGCCTTATGGGCATGTTCTAACTAATCTAACTCTCTAGCAAGTAAGCAGTTCGCGAGAACCCGGGACATGCTCAGTGGGGCAGTGTTGTGCCAGCCTGGGAGCACAGTTAGCCTGTCAGCTCTGGTATAGTCATATTTTTATATTGCCTTAGGAATAGCGGCTATGTTAACGTAGGCATGAGACCAGCAGTGAAAGAATGGGAACAAACTGCCTCACTTCCTATGTTCCCACTGACTGCTGAGGGATGGGATCCCTTTTCAGGGTGTGGTATAAGTGCATGTTTAGAGTTTTTCTTCTGGTCTATATTAGAAAAGAACAGTCTGAATTGAAGATGCTGAATGTGTTTGCCAGGAAAATACAGGTGTTTGAACAGCTATACGAACTGGAATTTAATTCAACTTTTTTTTTTTATCTGTTCTGGACACTGGGCAGTTTGACTAGGATTAACGGTATTCAGTAAAATAACTCCTTTTAAAAACTGTTTAAGGAGCTGGTGAGATAGTTCAGCAGTTAAAGAGTACTGACTGCTCTTTCAAAGGACCCAGGTTCAAATCCCAGTACCCACAAAGCAGTTCACAGCTGTAATTGGGAACCGTGATGGCCCACATCTTTAATCTCGGCACTCAGGAGGTAGAGGCTGGTGGGTTTCCGAATTCAAGGCTAATCTGGTCTACAAAGTGAGTCCAGGACAGCCAGGGATAACACAGAGAAACCCTGTCTCAGGGTGGAGGATGTTATTTAAGTAGGATCTATATTTCTGATGGGAATGTTTTTCTCTTTTTATAACACTTCATCGTAGCATAATGTCATAAAGTTAGATCATTTATTTGAAGACAATAGGTTTCTTATCGCCGCTCTGTTACAAACTGGCTCTGCCTATTTGAGCACCTGGTCTGATGCACTTGGGTTAAAAACTGTACTGTGTCCATGTTAGGGTGACCACTGAGCTATATCCCAGTCTCTACACATGTGTTCAAACTCCAGCTCAGCTGCATAGCAGCCGCAGGGTTGTTGTGGTTCTCTGGTGCTTTGAATGGGAATGTTTGGTTCCCAGTTAGTGGGCTGTATAGGAAGGACTAGGAGGTATGACCTTGTTGGAGGGGTGTGTCACTGGGGTTGGTCTTGAGGTTTAAAAACAACCCCCACTACTTTGCTGCCTGCAGAGAGTGTAAGCTCCTGTCCTAACACTGTGCCTGCCTGCTGCCATGCCCCACAGTGAATGCACTCACCCTCTAAAAGTTTATGCCCCCAACTACATGCTTTTTCCTATGTCTTGGGCATGGTGTCTCTTCATAGCAATAGAACAGTAACTTAAATGGAATCTTTGCTGTGGAGGCCATGTCTGCTTAACCACTGTGTGTTGTCCATGGCATCTCTTCTGGTTTCTCTGCAGCTCTATGGTAAGAACCAAGACATTTTAAAATAGCAATTTGTATTTTTAAAGAAAACAACACTTTAGTATTTGCTTTTTCAGATTGATTCTCTCCAGACACTGTTTAAAATGTTTCCTAAAGGCTCCAGCTCCTTCTGTGTCCATCTCTCAGTTGCTGGGGTATGGCCATGCCTAGCTGTTGGTTAGCTTGTCCTTTTTTTTTTCCTTGCCCCCCCCCCCTCTTTTTAACCTCTTTAAATTATAGGTTTTGAGATAGAGTCCCTCTGTATTCCTGGCTAACCTGAACTTGCTGTATAGACCAGACCAGCCTACTTCTGCTTCCTAAGTGGTGAGATACCATGGTAGCAGTACTTTCTCTCCCTCTCTCCCCCTCCCTCCCTCCCTCTCCCTCTCCCTCTCCCTCTCCCTCTCTCTCTCTCTCTCTCTCTCTTTCCCTCCTACCCCTCCCCCTCCCTTTCTCTCCCCCCCTTCTCTTTTCCTTTCCCTCCCCCCCCCTCTCCTTAAATGGTTTTTGAGTTTTCAAGGCAGGGTTTCTCTGTGTAACAGTACTGACTGTGCTGGAACTCACTCTGTAGACCAAGCTGGCCTTGAACTTTCCCAGCTGTTTTTTGGTTTTGGCTTTAGTATAAGTTACTTTCTTGACATGTCATTTCATGCGTTTCCCATCCACCTAAAGTCCCATTCATATCGTTTCCTTTGGTTCCTTACCTATGTAGGTTTTGCCTATAAAGGTTTATTCCTTTTCTTCTGTAGTTTGTGGCTTGTATGCCTCTGCTTTTGTTTTTATTTTTCTGAGACAAGGTCTTAGTTTATAGCCCTGGCTGGCCTGGACCATCCTGTCCTCAAACTTACAGAGATATGTCTACCTCTGACTCCCTGCTTCCTATGTGCTGGAATTAAAGATGTGTGTCATCACACATTGTAAATGTAAATTATTAAACTATTTATTAATAATTATTAACGCCTACTACCCAACCAACTCTATGAATCTTAAGGATACTAGTTCTCAAGCACAGGTCCGTTGAGGGCAACTGGTCAACAGTTTGTCTGCAAGAACACTGCAACAGCCAGGCGGTGGTGGCGTTTGCCTTTAATCCCAGCACTTGGGAGGCAGAGGCAGGCGGATCTTTGTGAGTTCGAGGCCAGTCTGGTCTACAAAGCGAGTCCAGGACAGCCAGAGATATTCAGAGAAACCCTGTCTCGAAAAACCAAAAAAAAAAAAAAAAAAGAACACTGCAACAGCAGTTGTCCAGTGGTCACTTGGCTATCTCGCTGGCCACTGCCTCGCTTCCGCTTGGGCTTGAGGCCTCCTCAGTCAGCTGAGATTGTCTCTACCTTGTTAGGGCCTTCTCTGCTTCTCTGGGCCTTATCACACCATCACAGGATGCATTCCTTCCTGCCTTTGTGGTCTCAGCCTCCTCAGACTCAGGGCCTATGGCCAGCCTGCCTCAGGCTTCCCCAGGTAGCTTTTCTCTGAGCAAGTTCTATGTCTGGCCTCCGAGGCCAACTGGAGCTTGCTCTTTAAAGGTGTTGCTTCCTGTGACTTTTCTAGGGTCTTTTGGGCTGCTCAAGGAAGGAGCCTCTCTCCCAGTTCTTTCTTGGACTCCCCCTCCTGTTTCCTGGGCAGGGCTCCTCTTACATGCCAAGGCTTCTTATCTCCGATTTTTACCGCCTCACGGCTGGTGCTGTCTGCTTCACACCT
This sequence comes from Lophiomys imhausi, assembly GCA_907164525.1. Classification (NCBI taxonomy): domain Eukaryota; kingdom Metazoa; phylum Chordata; class Mammalia; order Rodentia; family Muridae; genus Lophiomys; species Lophiomys imhausi. Next base: position 5,277,184 of record CAJQZJ010004765.1, read on the forward strand.
CCATCTCTTGTGCTTTGTGCCTCTGAACTCTGCCACCAAGCCCTTAAGTAGGATGCTGCTCTCTTGGTAATTGGCGGCTCAAGGGCTTTCTCGAGGACCCTGGACTCACTGTCTTTTGTGGCTCCCAGGCTTTTTATAGCCAAGTCCTTTAGCAGGGCACTTTCTCGGAGGTCTCAGCGCTGGCTTTTGGCGTACCCCAACTGGGATCACTGTGTCTTCCTTCTGCAGGCTCTGCCAAAACCCCTGGGGCCAGTAGATGCTGCTCTCCACGTCTCTCGGAACCGCAGCTCCAAAACAAGGCTTAGCCTTGCGTCAGTCCAGTCTGGGCTCCGCCGACCTAGACTGCACTCTTTAGCTAGAGTCTTCCAAAGTGTGGCGGTGTCCAGCAGCTGAGAGCAATCCCACGCCAAAAGCGCCTTTTCAGTTTCCCTGCTTTCCTTCTTACACAGAGTGCCTTCTCGTTGGTTGCCAGGATTATGTACGCTTCAAGTGCCAGGCTGTTCTGCATACCCCTTAGGAGGCTGTCCTTCAGAAGCTCCTACACATTCACTACAATACCTAGGTATTTTATTTTGAGATGGTGTCTCTGTAGCCCCGACTGACCTGGGACTCACTATGTATACCAAATGGGCTCTTTTTTTTTCTAAGATTTTTATTTATGCATATAGAAAGTATTCATTTGTCTGCTACTAGTATGGGTACCAATGGAGGCCAGAAAAAGAGTATTGGTTCCTTTGGAGCTGAATATACAGGAGGTCATGGGGTGTTTCTGTGGGTGCTGATATCTGAAAGTCTTCTAGAAAAGACTCTCTTACCTGCTCCCTCTCAAGCCCCAGAACTGATTATGCTTATGTGGTATTTTAACTTAATTATTTCTGTATGGATATGTCAGATGTTCGAGTATCATCTGCTGTAAAGACTGTCTTCCTAGGAGAGTGTCTTAGTAGCTTTCCTGGAAGAAAAGATAACACAGAGGTCAAGGTGTTTGGGAGCTGCGGAGAAGGCTCAGGGGCTAACAGCACTTGTTTGTCTTATGGAAACCCATCCGTCCCCAGTATTCAAACAGCACTTGGCATCTCTCTAACTCCAGTTCCAGGGGATCTGATGCCCTCTTCTGGCCTCTGCAGACACTCCATGCATGTGGTGCACAGACATACATGAAAGCAAAACACTAAGACACATAAAATAAAAATAAATCTTAAAAAAATAATGATATATGAATTCTAAATTTTACTTGGTTGCTGAATGTCTGGTTCTATTCAGAGCTGTGGCATCTTGCACTTTGCTAGTGTAGTAAGTTGAATTTAAACTTTTTAAAGATTTATTTTGGGTGTTTGAGTGTTTGCCTGCTTATAGGTATGTGCACCACGTGCATGTGTTCCTGAGGTCAGAAGAGGGTACTGGATGCCTGGAACTACATACAGATGATGTGAGTCTCTATGTCGGTGCTGGGACTCGAACCCAGGTCCTCTGCAAGAGAAATATAGGTACTAGTTCTCAAAATAGATACTGATTAAGAAAATTTTTTTGCCGGATGTGGTGGCGCACACCTTTAATCCCAGCACTGGGGAGGCAGAGGCAGGTGGATCTCTGTGAGTTCAAGGCCAGCCTGCTCTACAGAGTGAGTCTAGGACTTTATAGTCAGAGATACACAGGGTTTCTCTGTGTATCCTTGACTGTCCTGGACTCACTGTCTCGAAAAATCAAAAAAAGAAAAATTTTTTGAGACAGGGTTTCACTATTTAGCTCTCTGGCCTCACACTCTAAGAGATCCCATCACCACCATGCCTTTAGTGGATTTAGAGGTGTGTGCTACCACACCCAGCCTTCAAACCTTCTGATTTCCTTGTGTTTTCCAATGAGTTTTAGTATTATTTTGTTAACTTATGCAAAATTGATAGAGATTACATTGGGTCTGAAGTTCAAGTTGGGAAAATAATCCAAAATATGAGGTGTTTTTTCATTTACTTGGGTCCTCTTCTGTGGTTTTATTTTGTTTGTTTTAAAGAAATGTTTGCATCCTTAAGTGTACAGATAAGTGCAGTCCTCATCTTTCATTAAGAAAATTCCTCGTTGAGGGCTGGAGAAATGGCTCAGCGGTTAAGAGCACTGACTGTTCTTCCAAAGGACCCGGGTTCAAATACCAGCACCCACATGGCAGTTCACAGCTGTCTGTAATGGCCAGGAGCGGTGGCGCATGTCTTTAATCCCAGCACTTGGAGGCAGAGGTAGGTGGATCTCTGTGAGTTTAAAGCCAGCCTGGTCTACAGAGTGAGTCCAGGACAGTCATGGATACACAGAGAAACCCTATCTTGAAATACCTTTAAAAAAAAAAAGATTTCTTGGGGGAGCGGTTGGAGACGGTCTGCTATGTGGCTTGGTCTGGCTACAGATGCACTGTCTTCTTTCTGCACAGCCTTCTGAGTGCTGGGATTGGGTTTGTGTCTCACTGCTTTATTGTCGATTTTTTTTTCTCCCTTGATTTCTATTACATGTAAAAAAATTTTAACAGAAATCTTTGATTCGTCTTACTTCAGCATTTGGTTTTAGATCATGCACTCTTGTTTTTCTGTCTTTATGTGCCATTGAAATATGTGTCCTTCCAGCTCTTTGAAACACACACACTGACTGCAGAAGGCCTCAAGTAGGGGAAGTATGTTATGGCACCCTACTACTCATTTAGTACTTTCCCACCGAAAACCACAGTTATTTGTGTGGATGTAGGATATAAGGATCCTTCCTTATATCTAAAAGAAGTTGTAATTGTTGGACTCAGGGTGTCAGATTCTCATTGGGTTTCTTTGTAGTTTAAATCAAAAATATTTTATGAATCACTTCATTATATAAAAAGAACAAGGTTTTTTTGTTTGTTTTTTTGAAGGCAGTTATGTTTGTTTTTTTTGTTGTTGTTGTTGTTCCTTTTCTTAAAAGATGGCAGATACATCAAAGCCAAGTGTGATGGGAACACGCTTAATCTCATTGTGTGGGGATCAGAGGATCTCTGTGGGTTTGAGGCTCCCCCCAGGTCTACACATGAGCTCTAGAACAGCCAAAGCTACATCATAGAGAGACCCTGTCTCAGAAAAACAGTAGACCCAAAAAAGATGACTTGTCAGTCTTGAGAGGCTGGCTCTATGGGCTTAGTTATCTAGCTCATGCAGTACACATCCCTAAAAGATGCTACCTTTCTCATGTACCCTTCAATATGTGAAGGCTGAGGCGGGGCTGGAGCTCACCGGGAGAGCCTCGCTCTGTGAGGCCCTGGGTCAACTGCCAAGCTTCCAAACAGGACGAAATACAACTGAGCTACTTGACCCTCTCCTTAAACTGTGTGGAGGCTTAGGGGTAGGATTCTCACTCTGGGTAGGCTGCTATCGGAAAGACCATTGTGTAATTCAAGGCAGCCAGAGTCAGACCTTGACTTAAAAAGAAAACAAAGTTAAACACCATAAATATAAGGGGACTGTTGGCTTAATTTTCTCTGAAGACATTATTTACTTACTCTTTTAAAAAATAGCAGGCAGGCCGGGTGTGGTGGTACATGCCTTTAATCCCAGCACACAAGGAGACACAGGAGGTGGATTTCTGTGACTTCAAGGCCAGCCTGGTAGAGTTCCAGGACAGCCAGAGCTGTTACACAGAGAAACCCTGTTTCAAAAAAAAAAAAAATCTGAAAATGTAATTTTTCTGTAGCATGACATTTAAGCATACTTTTGTGGTAACAGATCATTTCTAGTCATTTTGATGCACTTTTTATAAGGACCTATTTTATTTTATGTATGTGTACATGTTTTTGCCTACATATTTGTATGTATACCGTGTACATGGCTAGTACCCATACAGAGGCCAGAAGGTGGTGTTTAGATTCCCTAGAACTGGAGTTCCAGAAGGTTGTGAGCTGCCACGGGAGTTCTGGGAAACAAGCCACGTCCTCTGCAAAAGCGACAGGCACTTTTAACTGTTTAGCCATCTCTCCAGCTTATTAATAACACTGACAAGAAACACAAACTCCAAAGTGTTAGATTTGAAAAAAAAAGTCCAATATGTGTAATTCTTTCTTTACTCAGGAGCATCATAAGTAAAGTGCGCACAGCTGCTTGAGGGTTATACGTTTCCTTAGTGTGTGGTGGGGGAAGATCTTAAACTAACTATATTCAGGGTATTCATTGTGAAGGATGGTGTGAAAGTAGCCTCGGTGCTTTTCAGTGAGGAGTCATAGGATTAGAAGATCCTTCCAGGGATTATTTGCATACAATCCCTTCTCGACCGTTTAGGGGAAATGGCCCTTTAAATGCAATCATCTGTGAGTTAGACAAACTAGGGTTTCTCTGTGTAACAGTACTGCTATCCTGGAACTAGAGCAAGCTGACAAATAATTCACAAGCGATCTGCCTGCCTCTGCCTCCAAAGTGCTAGGATTAAAGGTGTGTGCCACCACCGCCTGGCCCTGGGTGTCACTTTTAACTTCTGTTCCTCCTGTTCTTGCCCTTTGCATACTGGGGATTGCTGCCATTGTGCCCAGTGTACTTTGGTATTTTGAAACAGAAAAGTGGGGTCATTTGTATGTATAGCATTACACTTCTTTATGTCCTGTGTGTACTTGTGGTTGGTGCCCATCAGCTAACCCCAGTCCCTGTCTGTCCTGCTCAGCTGGTCCTCCTTCAGCTTCAGCCCTCTGCTTGTTTCTGATGAATCAGGTATGGTGGGCATGTTTATAATCTCAGCATTAGCTTGTTGAGGCAGGAGAATTGCCATATGTTATAGCTTAGCTCAAGTCACACACTAAGTTCTAGGTCGTTCTGGGCCGTTACAGAATGAGCTCCAGCAAACCTAGCTGGGTGGTGGTAGTGCACGCCTTTAACTCAGCACAAAGGCAAGCAGACCTCTTGAGTTCAAGGCCGGCCTGGTCTACAGAGTGAGTTGCAGGACAACCAGGGATACACAGAGAAACCCTGTCTCCAGTATCAGGGAAGGAGGGCATTCTGTGTAAGTACTTACTGCGGTAAAAAGTCCTGGTTGCTTCCTCTACTTCTAGGGGATGGTTAACAAAAGGACAGGATTACTTTTTGTCTTAACTTCATGGAGGGTGGATGGGAGATACATACATGTAGAAGTCAGCAAACAAATTCCAAGAGTGTCCTCCTTTTGGGGGATTGAACTCAGGTTGTCAACCTTGCATAGCAAACTCCTTAACCTTCTGAGCCCTGTCACTGGCCCTGTAGTTTAATTAATACTAGGGAGCAAAATGAAAGCCCCTGTGTGGCCAGCCAGCATTCTTCCATTTAGCTGCTCCTTACCCAATTTTGTAGTTTCTATAAATTTAAATTCTTGGGCTGGAGAGATGACTCAGCGGTTAAGAGCACTGGGTGTTCTTCCAAAGGACCTGGGTTCAAATCCCAGCAACCACATGGCAGTTCACAGCTGTTTAATTGCCGGGCATGGTGGCACACGTCTTTAATCCCAGCATTCTGGAGGCAGAGGCAGGTGGATCTCTGAGTTCAAGGCTAGCCTGGTCTACAAAGTGAGTCCAGAACAGCTAAAGGATACACAAAGAAACCCTGGCTTGAAAAACCAAAAAAAAAAAAAAGATTTTAAACTCTTGTTTACTTATAATATAGTACTAACATTTTACTTCTTTGACTACTATTCGGGCTGAGCCTTCAAAAGCTTTCTTAGAGGTATGACAAGATGATGGCTCAGGAAACAAAGGTACCTGTCACCAAGAATGACCTGAGTTCAATTCCCAGGGACCATGTGGTGAAAAGAGAGTATCAACTTCCAAAATTTATACTTTGAGTGCCACATACATTGTTGCTCTTCCATACGTTAAATGAATAAATGTAAAAAGCAATGACAATGAAATGCTAGAGAGCAAAAGGTAAGCATGGACCCAGTAGCTTTAGTAAGTGTTTGGACAGGTCTGTAAAAAGCTTTAGTAAATGTCACAAGTTTTCAAACGTGTGTGTGGCAAGCAAGTGGAGGTCAGAGTTAGTTGATATTCTGTTTTAGCCATTGAGGTCCAAGTGCCCATTCATCTTACCAGCCCATTTAATAATAATAATAATAATAATAATAATAATAATAATAATAAAACAATTCTTAGACATGTTTAACTATTTTGTTTTTTTTTCTTCTTTGAGGCAGCCTGAAATGTACAATGTACCCCAGACTGACCATGCCTGGTAAAGTTGATTGTTTTCTTGAGTTTGCGGAGCAGAGTGTATGTAGAAGGCCTAGGCGGTCAGTGTTTTCTCCTAAACCAGGTGGCTTCAGTGATCCAGCCTAAAGACGCCGGTTGGTGGGCAAGGTGTAGAAATAGGGATAAATGTGAGCCCTTCCTCCCTCTAGTCTGGAGGCTTCTGAAAATTGTGTATATAAGGCAAGGTTGTGGGGCACAGAGATCGCTGAGTTTTTCTTTCTTGTCTGATAACTTCCCCTGCTTCTCCTTTCTGTGCTCATAACTGCCTCTGAACCAGCTGCCACATGTCTGTTACTGACTGTGGTACTGCATCTTGTTTTTACAGTGCCTATGTTCTGTTGTAGACTGCAATAGAAAATGGATAGATGTTCACTTATGGTGTGGACATATTCTGCCTCTGACTAGGATTCCCTGTCACCAGCAGTGATACTTCTTAAATTCAAGCTGCTATGAAATACTGAATATTTATTGTACAGGTAGTACAGTTCACTCTGCCATATTGGATATTACTCAAGAGTATGGAATGGAACACGAAAATCTTGCTTCCCTTTAGATCATGAGACTATGTCATCCTGAAGCCTGGTACTTGGGGCTGAAGCCTCTTTCCAAACTGGCTTTAGAAAGCTGCTTGCTTTGTGAAGGTGTGCCACTCCTTGTATCCTTTTGCATTTTCTTTGCTCCCATTTCTGCCTTGAAAGAAAAACCATACTACTAAGTTACAATATGTGAATACTCTTAAATATCTAGCAGTGAAAATTAAGCAGGCCGATTTAAAATGCCCTCTTAATGCAACCTTCATTGTAGACAGCAGCGGGAATCTGGTCCTGGGAATCCTTCAGGCCTATTCACTCCTTCTGAGCTATTTCCTGCGTAGGCTGCTGTCTGATGCCACTCAGAAAAGTCTGTGGGTTTGTTTTTGTGGGTTTCTTTGCTTCGTCTTCTTTTTTCTTTTTCCCCTCACAGCGGTACTTTTGAGAGGAGCTTTTGGCTCATCTCTAAATCTACTAAAATTTTCACACACCTCCCCCATAACAAGAAAAGATCCATTTAGGCCAGCTGTGGTACACATCTATATTCCCTAAGACAGAGTTGATAATCTGAGTTGTAGGGCACCATACGGGGTTCTGTTTCCAAAAAGTGTAATTTGTGTGGCTTTGGGACAATCTTCTATATTTTATCTTTTCTTTCTTCCTGTCTCTGTCTCTCTGTGTCCTCCCCCTGACCCCTGGCAGTTTTTTCCAGACAGGGTCTTATTGTATGTATGAACCTTCTACCTCATTCTTCCAGTATCTGAGGCACAATTCCCAGCTTTGAGTTTTAACTTCCTGAATCAGAACGTTAAGTTTTTTATGCTGAGTTTGTATTTAAGTAGATGTTTTATTCACTTAAATATGTGCTTTTGAAAAACTAATGGCTAACATGTAAACAGGATTTTGTTTTTGAACAATGTTGCAGCTTTGCATAGAGATAACTATGAGTGTTCTAAGTGCTCTGTGATCTACTTTTGTGTTTTCAGTTCCTTTTGGTTAATCAGGATCCTAACAAATAATTACTTGTGATGTTTGTTGGAATTTCTCTTCTTCCTAAAAGTATACATGAGTAAATTATTATTTATTTATTTTTAGGTTTTTGGAGACAGGGTTTCTCTGTGTAGCTCTGGCTGTCCTAGAGTCATTTTGTAGACCGGGCTGGCCTTGAACTCCCAGAGATCCACCTGCCTCTGCCTCCCGGGTGCTGGGATTTGAACCTGTGTCCTTTGGAGGAGCAGTCAGTGCTCTTCTTAACATCTGAACCATCTCTCCAGCCCAGTAAATTAATTTTCTAAAAGATTCTTTTTGCTTAGGTATGTATGTATGTTCACCTGAGTACAGATGCCTGCAGAGGTCAGAAGAGAGGGCCAGATCTCTTGGAGTTGGAGTTGCAGGTGGTTGTGAACCTCCCAGTGGAGAGGCTGGGAACTGAACCAGGGTCTTCTGTTAAAGCAGAGCCATCTCTCCAGCTTCACAAATTAATTTCACCAATAGTTAATAGAGCGTCAAGCTACCAGAAAGTAATGAGGCTACTGTGTAGGGCTATTTGTGGCTTTCAGAAGATTGGGTATCTTCTCACTGAGCTTTATCCCTGTTCTAACATAGTAGCTCTGTTCTACTTCTGTTTCTCTGAGGGGCTCCCTGTGTGCAGTCTTGGCTCTTATAATTGATAGTACAAGGGACATCTGCCAGTAAGGCAGGCAGCTGATATACATGGTACACATCCATGTTTACATGCCCCTTATTCGGGAAGAGAAGTGGTCAGGGTTATCTAGCCCTGCAATGATCTGATTAAATTCTCTACCCACATGTCTTACTCTGGCAGTACCTTGACCCTTGGAGATAATGTTACATTGTAGTGTCAGATTAGACCCCTAAAATAGTCTTTGTAGAATAAGTTTACACCTTAACGCTATTTCATCCTCCTGCTCTTTGTAGCAACTTGAAGTAAGGGTCAGCACAAGAGTTAGGAGGCTTGTGGTCTCTGGCAGAGCAGGTCAGAAACAGTACTGTTAGAAAGATGTGTATGTGTGAGAGCACTCCTAATGCTGTTTAGCTCTTTAACTCCCAACTGGAATTTCTTTTCCCTTACCATAAATAAGGTCAGTTGATCATGAAGGTGCCACACATCTTAAGCCAGACTCCTCAGGGATACTAAAAAGAGTGAGAATGGGTGCATGTCAGTGAGACTAGGCTAAGAGAAGTCCTTGTGAGCTTGGCTTCTGAGCCTGCTAGAGACAGGCAGCACTGCAGGGTCTGAACATCATCATCTCCTCCTTTGGCTTTTTGAGACAGGGTTTCTCTGTGTAGCCCTGGCTGTCTTGGGTCTCGCTCTGTAGACCAGGCTGGCCTCAAACTCAGATCCACCTGCCTCTGCCTCCCTAGAATGCTGAGACTAAAGGCGTGTACCACCATGCCTGGCTGAATCTGAACTTCTGAAGAAGGTGGTATGGAGGGGCTGGAGAGATGGCTCATCAGTTAAGAGCACTGGCTGTACCTCCAGAGGACCTGGGCTCAATTCCCAGCACCCACATGGCAGATCACAACAGTCAGTTTTAGGTGATCTGTCACTCTCATATAGACACACATTCAGGCAAAACCCCAATGCATAGGAAATAAAATAAGGTAGTAGAAAGATATACCTTAAACTTTAAAAAAAGTGGGGGGAGAGGTTGGGGGTTGAGGGGGAAGAGAGTGGAAGGGTGGGACTAGAGGGGGGAGTAGGGAGGGGATTGTGATTGAGATGTAACTTGAAGAAATAAAAAAAAATAAGGTGGTATTGAGGGGATGGTAAGGCGGGAGAGAGAGGAGGCTATAATCAGGATTCAAAATGAATAAAGAAATAAACTTAGTTTTAAAAAGGCAAATATCTTTAAAATGATAGTTGTGCAAATGTGAGAAAAAAAGGGAAAGTAGTATTGAGTAATTTTGGAAAGTGATGGGTCATTTAGAATGGTTTTACTTACCACATGTACTGTCAGAAGATAGGTTTGGGCCGGGCGGTGGTGGCGCACGCCTTTAATCCCAGCACTTGGGAGGCAGAGGCAGGCGGATCTTTGCGAGTTCGAGGCCAGCCTGGTCTACAAAGCGAGTCCAGGACAGCCAGAGCTGTTAAACAGAGAAACCCTGTCTCGAAAAACCAAAAAAAAAAAAAAAAAGAAAGATAGGTTTGGATACTGACCCCTGCACAGAGACCTAAGCTTAGAATGTTGTAACCATTCTGCCTAGTCACATATGGTTATCACTTGATTGCCATCCCAGGACTGGAAAGGTACAGGCAGGAGGAGTGCTACAAGTTCAAGGCCATCCTGGGCTACATATTGAATTTCAGGCTGTCTAGGACTAGTTAGACACTGTCTCAAAAGAAAAAAACCCACAAAAACTAAACAGCTAATGGTATTTGGCATCGATACTTCAAAGATGTGTCTTAATTGGTGGATCTCCTCAACAAAAGAGAGCTCGAACTCACTGTTCAGTTAGCTTGTGTGCACACAATACTTCACAACACAAAGTGAGGAGAGGAAATGTCCTCACTAATCACCTGTGCTGTAGTTGGCTGGTTTATTGTCACTTGGTCATGGTTACTGCTCTAAGTGTCGCCTGCTCACTGTCATCTTCACAGATGCATTCACCGACTCTGCTGTGAGCGCTAAAGTGAATGGTGAGCACAAGGAGAAAGCCTTGGAGCCCTGGGATGCCGGGGAGCTCACAGCCAGCGAGGAGCTGGAAGCTCTGGAAAATGACGTGGTGAGTGCCCTCTGACGGTCAGATGCTCTGCACACCCCAGCTCCTGGCAGTGTGAGCATGCTCTGTCGTAGGGAACACGCTTAGAGCAGTGCTTTCTTTGGCAGTTAGTAAAGAATATGAAAAGAAAGGAATTTCTTCTTGACTTGAGGCCTTAGCACTCATAAATTACTCCTTTGTGATAAAATAACGATGAGCTATTTACTCCTGGAAACTAGAAGTTAAGAGATGGCAGCAAAATCAACAGCCCAAGATGGGTAGTGTTTAACTGTGTGTCGGCTTTCCTAGAGATGAGGTCAAATTGGCCTTTTGTCTGAGGAAGAAAGTTATCCTTCATATAAGAGTGTAGTTTGGGTGTGGTGACTGTGATGTGAGAGCAGTTGGGTAGAAGTAGAAGGGTTAGAAGTTCAAACTCAGCCTCCACTAAAGAGAAAGTGTGAAGCTAGCCTGAGCTATATAGAATCATGACTCAGAATAACCATATCAGCCAGGAGTGATGTTACCTGCCTTTGATACCAGGAGGCAGAGACAGATGGGTCTACATAGCAAGTTTGTGGCTAGCCACGACTACACAATCAGATCCTGTCTGCGGGCAAAAAATACCAGCCACAGGGCATAAATAACCAGCTTACATTAAAATTAGATCATTACCTAAATTTTTGAGGCAATTAAATTAGTACCACTCTCTACAGAAACTTGTTTCTGAAATGCCTGCTTGTCATGTATTATTTTTTGTTTTCTCCTTGCATACCATCTACAAGTCAGATCTTATTAGACTTTGTAATAGAGTTTTATTATATTTTATATAATTAAAATTTATTTTATGTGTATGTGGATATCACATGTGTGTCTGTGCACCTCTACCTGGTGCCACCCCTTAAGAGGCCAAAAGAGTGTGTCAGATCCCCCAGAACTGGAATTAAAAATGGTTGTGAGTTTCCATGTGGGTGCTAAGAATCAAACCTGGGTCCTTTGGAAGAGCAGCCATGTTTATAACCATTAAGCCATTTCTCCAGTCACCTAGAACATAGAGATTTAATGTTAAGCTGTGCCATAAATAAGTAAGATTAACTGAGCAAAGAACCTTCAGTTGAGAACAGAGAACCAGACTTCACTCTCTAAGTCGTATTAATGTAGTAAATGGTATCTTCTTCTCTAAGAGCTCTGCTGGCTAAAAGAGCACATTTGCCCTGGAAAGCTGTTAGTGTGGATCTTGTAACTTTAAAGATTTGCCTAAACTTAATGTTAATGGTTTTCATGTTGTGTGTATTGCTGCACCTTCAGGAGAGGAAACAGGTACAAGTTTTACTTTGTTAGGAGGGATAAGTCCATTTAGGGATTGTGGGGGAGAATCTGGTAATGTTGGTCAAAATTTTAAATGTAAGTATGATTTGTTCTACTAGCCTTACTGCTAAGAACTTACTTTAGCTAGTTGTGGTGGTGCGTACTGTTAGTCCCAACACTTAGAAGGCAGAGACAGTTGGATTCTAAAGTCAAGGCCAGTCTGGTTTTATAACAAGTTCTAGGTCTGCCTGGGCTACACTTTGAGACCCTGTATGTTTGTTTGCTTGCTTGCTTGCTTGTTTGTGGTGTTTGGTTTTTGTTTTTTTTTTTTTTTGAGACAGGGTTCCTCTGTGTAGCCCTGGCTGTCCTGGAACTCACTCTGTAGACCAGGTTAGCCTTGAACTCAGAGATCCACCTGCAAGTGTGGGATTAAAGGTGTATGCCGCCAAACCTTGTCTTTTTTTTGTTTTTAAGGAGATACGTACATTTAAAATAGAAGAGAATTTACCTTAGTCCTAATATATCTATAATACATGCAAATACTGTTTCAGGGTATTTTTGTAGCATTATTTCTATTAAGTAATACCTATCAGGAAATCTCTGAATACTGACTCTTTTTTTTTTTTTTTTTTTCGAGACAGGGTTTCTCTGAATATCTCTGGCTGTCCTGGACTCGCTTTGTAGACCAGGCTGGCCTCGAACTCACAAAGATCCGCCTGCCTCTGCCTCCCAAGTGCTGGGATTAAAGGCGTGCGCCACCACCACCCGGCTGAATACTGACTCTTAATAGAAATATGTATTTACTAAAAACCAGTATTCAAATAATATTTATAAACAGAAAAATCAAGTTGCAGAATAACAATACTGCATTTAAAATTTAAAAATACATATATTGTGTGTTTGTGTAAGTATAAAAATGAGTTTATGGGGCAGGAGAGATGACTCAGAGGTTAAAAGCACTGGTTGCTCTTCCAGAGGGTCCTGAGTTCAGTTCCTCACAACCATGTGTAATGAAATCTGGTGCCCTCTTCTGGCCTGCAGGAATACATGTAGGCAGAACACTGTATACAAAATAAATTTTAAAAAATTTTTAAAAATGAGTTTATGTACACCATGAAGACTAGAAGATGGCATCATATTCCAGGAATTGGAGTTACAGGTAGTTGAAAGCTGCCATGCAGGTGCTGCAAATTCTGTGATATTACTATACAAGAGCACTAGGAGTTCTGTTTGGGGTTTTTTGGTTGGTTGGTTGGTTTTTATTTTTTGGTTTGGTTTGCTGTTGTGTCATGTCCGTCTTCCCCCACCCCCAACCCTCCAACCCCCTCCTTCCCCCCATCCCCGTTTCTCTCTGTAGACCTGGCTGTTCGAGCTCAGCTCTGTCTGCTTCTACCACCTGAGTACTGAGATTAAAGGTCTGTGCCACAATGCCTGGCTCAGTAGTAAGAGCTCTCTTAACCTTGGAGCCATTGACTGAAGCCTGTGATACTCTTAATAGTAGCTATTTATGTGCCCTGGAACTTGAAGATGCTTATTAGCTCTGGTGGATATTTTTCTGTTTAGTGTGGTGTATCACTCACTTTACTGAAGTTAGTCTTCCAACTTAAAAAAAAAAAAAACAAAAAATTTAGTTGAATATATGTAAAATATATATGTGTGTATATGTATGTGTATGTATATATATATATATATATATATATATATATATATATAGAGAGAGAGAGAGAGAGAGAGAGAGAGAATGTGTGTGTGTGCTATGACATGCATGTGAAATGTGCAGATCTTTAGGTCAGCTTGTGGATGTTGGTACTCTTTGGCCACCATGTCCTCTGGAAAAGTCATAGGTGTTTTTGACTACTGAGCCATCAACCTGTCTGGCTTTAAAAGGAGAGTTGGATGTGAGAGAAGGAAGTAGCAAGCCATTCATTGATCCTTGCCACTGGAAATTCTGGCTATATTCTGGCTCAGTTCCTCCACATTGAAGAGTACAGCCTATGTTTTGAGAGTGGCAGTTTCCACCTTCACCGAGGGTGACAGTACTGAGGTTTGAAGTTAGAGCAGTGGAACCCATAACCGTTGCTGAGATAGAGATCCTCCTGCAACCATTGATGGCAAAGCAGCTCTAAAACTTAGCTTACGTGATGTGACGTCGCCCATTTTCCTTCCCAGCCTTTATACTGCCCTTCCTCACCTGCCTGGGGAGGGAGGGGAAGGGCAGGGTTCGCTTTTGTTCTGGGATAGAAATCCAGTAGGAAAAGTTTTGACTTTGCTTTTCCTTACCCCCAAAGAAGTGTTTTGGCTGTCATGATGCACCACTTGTTATCTCTGACCCAGTTGAGTGATGGTATTTCTGGGGGAAGACTGTTAGCACAAGTGAAGGCAAGAACTCTGACCCAGAGGCCCTGGGTTTTTGATGGAGCTGGATTGTCTGAGTTTTCTTAACATCTTCTCAGATAACTCATGAAATCACCTACTTATTTAAGGGGATGATATGTGTATGAAAATTTTTTTCAAAAGAGTTATTTTTTTGTTTTTGTTTTGAAATAGAGCCTTTTAAACTGTAGCCCAGGCTAGCCTAGAACTCAAAACATCCTTCTTTCGCAGTGTCCTTAGTGCTGATCTGACAGGTATCAGCCATGTCTAGCTTTCTTTAAAAGGTTTCTAAAGTAAAGTTTAGCCTTTTTGGAGGGAAGGGGTGAGAGTTAGAGCCAACCAGTACAGTTTGTTAGATGTTAGTATAAAAAATCGAATGCAACTGGATTAAAAAGTTGCATTTTGAAAAATGACCTTCACTTTTCTTCTAGTCTAACGGATGGGATCCCAATGATATGTTTCGATATAATGAAGAGAATTATGGTGTAGTGTCCACGTACGATAGCAGTTTATCTTCATATACGTAAGTGCACAACGTTCCCTTTTATTTTAGTGCATTTGTCTTGGATTTTCATCAGCTTAAATTATGTTGTTGACTAAATGTTTCTGTTTAATTTCAAATTAAAGAAAAATATAACATTCTTATTAACTGTTTAGCATACAGACTCACATTAAAACGGAATAAATATATATTTTTTCCCTGTACTTTTTTTTCTGGTCAAGATACATTTTGTCTGTTTGTTTGTTTTGGGTTTTTTTGTTTTGTGTGTGTGTGTGTTTGTTTTGTTTGTTGAGATGGGGTTTCTGTGTGTAGCCCTGGCTGTCCTCGACTCACTCTGTAGACCAGGCTGGCCTTGAACTCACAGAGATCCTCCTTCCTCTGCCTCCTGAG
Organism: Lophiomys imhausi; assembly: GCA_907164525.1. Classification (NCBI taxonomy): domain Eukaryota; kingdom Metazoa; phylum Chordata; class Mammalia; order Rodentia; family Muridae; genus Lophiomys; species Lophiomys imhausi. Next base: position 5,292,206 of record CAJQZJ010004765.1, read on the forward strand.
TGCTGGGGTTAAAGGTGTGTGCCACCACACCTCGTCTTTGTCTTTGTTTTTAAATTGTGAAAAAGTTAAATTTACCGGGATAGGAGTTAGTGTGCACCAGTTCTTAAAATAGTAAATGTTGTATATAACAAAAATGCATATTTTGACTTATGATGGCAGAGCCCCCTCCCTGCTTTGACAGTGTCCCTAGTGACCCCATGCTGGAAACTTTCTTAATAGTTGAGTGTTGAAACCATCACTTATGTCTTTTTTTCTTTGTGTTTAGGGTTCCCTTAGAAAGGGACAACTCAGAAGAATTTCTAAAACGGGAGGCAAGGGCAAACCAGTTAGCAGAGGAAATTGAATCCAGTGCTCAGTACAAAGCTCGTTTGGCTCTTGAGAATGACGACAGGAGCGAGGAAGAAAAATACACAGCAGTCCAAAGAAACTGCAGCGATCGCGAGGGGCACGGCACAAACACTAGGTATTTAAAGGGAGCCAAAATGTAGCGTTTTGGACACATGATTCAAGGTCTGTGTGAGAACATGTAGTCTGACTGTTTCCTCTTTCTTGAAGCTTAGGTAAAAAGTGCTCATGGATTTGGGTAAGATTCTGTTGGAAAGCTGGGCGATGGTGGCACATGATTTTTAAATCCCAGCACTTGGGAGGCAGAGGAAGTGGATCTCTGAATTCAAGGCCCTCCTGGTCTACAGATTGAGTTACAGGACAGCCAGGGCTACTCAGAGAGATGCCATCTCCAAAGACAAAACAAAACAAGATTCCATTAGAGAAGAGATCATGGTCATGTTGATAATTTTTAGGGTTCAGCTCTCTGGAGTCAAGTGTTACACCCACGTGAGGACCCAGCCCAGACTGTGAGGAGCTTCTTCTCAGGGTGGGACCCAGTGACCCAGTGGCAGAGCCCTGTGGTTTGCAGAGTGAAGGTTTCTTCAGAGTACCGGGAGGTGACATTTTTGATATAATAACTGGGCCCGTCTACTATGGGAGTGTTGGAAATTTTTTCACCTCTGCAGAAACATGGTCCTGTAGGAGAATCTAGTCTCTTGAGAAAAAGGCTGGGTAGAATGCCATGGTGGCTGGTGCAGAAGCACTGTGTGTCGTGCTTGGAGAGTAGCTTGTAGGTAACAGTGACGCACAGACATGCCCTGAGTCAGAGGGCCTGTCTGTGTGATGTTCCATGTGGTGAATGAGTTCCATGTGTTTCCTTGTGGTAATATACAAGCTGCATTCTATCACAGCTGAGTCTTAAGATTTTCATCACCAGAGTAGAGTATCAGGGAGGATGAATGTTTGCGGGATGAGAGCTACAGGTGTGAGGCAGTCTCCTGAGGCTTATGTGAGAAGTATTCTTCTACCTGTGTACCTCTCAGTGTGCTGTGTTAGCCCAGTACTTTCTAGCATATATGATTTAGAGGATCTTTCATTTTCAGGGAAAATAAATATATTCCTCCTGGACAAAGAAACAGAGAAGTCATATCCTGGGGAAGTGGGAGACAGAGCTCACCACGGATGGGCCAGCCTGGACCAGGCTCCATGCCATCAAGAGCCACTACTCACACTTCAGATTTCAACTTGAACTCAGACCAAAGAGTAGTTAATGGAGGCAAGTATCTTGACCAGATTTGTTACTGTTTTTGATCAAATATAGAGCTATCTAAATATTTAGTAGTTTACATAAGTGATAGTAATGTACAAGCTGATTGTGAATGTTGTGGAGTAGTTTTTATTATATATAACTTAGCTTTATTTTGTGGCTACCAGATAGTATAACATCATATACGTCCTTGGCACATTTAGAGGGACAACACAGTCCTGAGCTGTTGCATTCCTCTCATACTTACTTGGCCTAATAACACTCCACAGACAAACAAGTGGGAAACTCTTGGTAGGTAGTTTAAGAACACTGGGTAATAAAACTGTCTGCATAGTTCATTAGGAAGATGCCGAGTTAGTGCAGATTCCATGCTGCTTGCTTCAAGGAAGAACTTGGGGCAATTTGTAGTGTCAGACCTGAGCAAGAGTCATGTGAAAAAAGTTGTGAGAGAGCTGCTAGAAAATAGAGCACAGACAAGCTTTGGTTTCTAAGGGCAGATGTCAGAGTGCAGCAGCTTGGACCTGTAGCAGGAAGGCACTGTCTGTAGTGTCCAGTCAGGTGAGTACAGGTTATAGGTGTGTAGAAATTTGTAGGCGGGAACAGCAGGAGAGGATTATTTTCAAATATGGTAATTGACAGGGAAAAGAGTGGCCAGCCAATTCCAGCTGTTGAGGTTAGAACAATGCGAGCTAGAAGGTGTAGCTCATACCTGAGGCAGAGAGATGAGCAGACAAAGGCCCGTCTAGGCTCCACAGAAAGTTTGAGCCAGCCTGGGTCATGTGAGTGAGACTTCTTTAAAGAAAGGAAAGGGAGGGAGGAGAATAATGTCAGATGTGTCAAAGTGGAACAGTTAAGTTTCTATCATTTGTTTTCACTAAGTCTTTTGTTTTCCAGAATTCCTCCCCAAGTAAACACTCTTTGAGTAGTTTCTCCACTTAGTAATGATGGTGAAAGGTCTTTGCTCACTGAGTAAAGATTTTCAGTTTATGAAACAGAATTTTCACGTTAAAATTTGAAGGGTGCTCCCTTCATAGTACTCTAGTGTGTGGAGTCCTGGACTGTTGACTAGGCACAGGGAAGTGACGTGTAGTCAGGGTGTGGGCCTGCAGTTTGCATTTCTTCCCGCTGGTGTGCAGATAAGTGGGGCACTTTCTAGTGTCTTGGAATGAGATTTGATTTGCGTAAGCCCTGGGTGCTCTTATTCTAGCATTCTAGAAAACAGTAGAAGTAAGTTTGTATGTCCCTCTAAAGGGGACTTGGTTAGTGAACTTGGAAACTGACACTAAGGCTCAAATAAATGTAGACCTGCTGAAATCTCAGGTGAGAGTAAGAAAATGGCTTTTTACGATGGGCCCAGTAGCTGGTTTTTTATTTTTAATTGTTCAGAGCTAAAACCAGTGAAGGAGATGGTCTTTCCATCAGGAGTTACTGTGTGCATTGAGGGAAATTATCTGTGTGTGTGATATTCTCTTCACAAGTGATGGCTGACAACAGCTGAAGAAGTAGATCTACTAGGCAGAGTCTTAACTGTCTTCAGTAGTATGTGTAGATCCTAATTAACCCTTTGGGAACGTGGATTCATTTAAACGGACTTTAAGGAGGTTAACGTAAAATGTGAATTTGTGTCAGTTAAGTTATGCTAAACCTTATCACAGATCAAATGACTGTCCTCAAAGGGTTAAAATGTACAAGAAATCATTTTTGTCATTTTACTTTTTTTTTCTGTTTACTTTTTCCCTCATTTTTTTCTTTAGTTTTTATACTTTCCTTCATATCATTTGTTCTGTCAGGTGTTCCCTGGCCATCGCCTTGCCCATCTCCTTCCTCTCGCCCACCTTCTCGCTACCAGTCAGGTCCCAACTCTCTTCCACCTCGGGCAGCCACCCCTACACGGCCGCCCTCCAGGCCCCCTTCGAGGCCATCCAGACCCCCGTCTCACCCCTCTGCTCATGGTTCTCCAGCTCCTGTCTCTACTATGCCTAAACGCATGTCTTCAGAAGGTACAATACCACGATCTGTTCATGTTTTTGTTTGTCTTTGTTTAACTCCTTTGTGAGTTTATAATGAAAAAATAGTTTCCTTTTCATTGTTTGATAACCTGTAATTTCTGTGGTATAACTTTGGCTCATTAGCTAATTTAAAGCTTTCCTTCATTAGAGTGACATTCAATGCGTGCTGTCTATAAAGCCCTGCACGCTCTGGATGTAGTGATGGGGTCTGGCCTGTCTGTTAATGGTGCTCCTGTGCAGCCCAGGAAGGTCACAGCCCTGGCTCAATGACACTCACAAAATAGGGCACTTTCTACTCCTGGCGGGTAGGGTAGGGTGGGGTGGGCCGGGCCGGGGCCGTATGCCAGCTGTCTGACCACGGTGCAGTGAATCTTCCTGACGGCCGAAGGCAAGAGCACTATTTTGGGGTCCTTTGTGATCCATGACATCCCTTGTATGTGGCCTTGTATGTCTATCCTCAGGTAACATTAGTTTTTAGAGTACCTGAGGAATTGTTAGTTGGATTGAATAATTATTTTAAATCAGTTTTGCAGTATCACTATAGTGAAAGGCTACTTTAATCTGGGGGGGAGACCTTTATCTCAAATTTATCAAATAAAAACAGATAGAAATTTGAGCCTTTTCTCTCTTTTCTGCTCTTGTCAGATTGCTTTTATTTGATGTTGAATTCACTGTTGTTGCATGCCCTATGAATGGTAGCACATTCCTGTAATCCCAGTGCCCAGGACACAGGCAGGAGGATTGCTAAGAGTTGAGGTCAATTTGACTTATGAGTTCTAATTTAAGCCCACCAGAACTATATGGTGAGACCCTGTCCCAGCTATGCCAACACTCTGCCTAAAATAGGTACCATTCTGATTTAATGGAGTATAAGTTAAAAAATGAGAGTGTCCTTTGTTCAGATTATTTGTTTTAATATTCTACTCATATTGTCTTGGTAAAGTCATGATGAATATGATATTGCTGATCAAGACTGATAAAGTCTCCTAATGAAGCTGTTTGGAGATAAACAATATTGGCTATTGTTAAATTTTTTGCCCAGGCAGAAAGGAAGTTTATGACTGAAGACTGTAATGTTGCAAAGGCAAATTTCAGTGACTTTTAATGCATACTTTTAATTTAATGCATAGTGGCCCTTAGCAGCAGCATGGCGCTCTGTTGCAGACCATTGGGATAAACGTGCTCATTCCACAGGAATGCTTTAGATGAGCACTGAACCCAAGTGAACTGTGAGCCTTGAATTCTATTCAGATGGCAGGGCTGTTCCGGGGCTGCCCACAAAGAGTGCTCTGCATTGTTCAGGTTGCTTCTACCCCAGGTGAAAGCCCTAGCAGTAGGCTGTGGAGGGACCTCTATGGATAAAAAAAAAGTTCTTGCCATGCAAATCTGATGACCTAAGTTTGCTCTGTGGAACCCATGTAAAGGGGGACAGAGAGAACTGTTTCCACAGAGCTGAGTCCTCAACTGCACACACTGCACACACATGCCATGGTACACACAAACCCACTCCCATTCCATACACATGTAATAATAATTAATACATGCTCTTAAACGAAAAGGTAAAGTCCTAACGTTAATTAGCATTTTCTCAGAGCTCACGTCTGACTATGTTCCCACAGAGAGAGCGTATGTTAGGAGCATCATGTATGGCTTCTGGAAGGGGTAGTTCTGGACTGGTGTTTTTATTAAGTGACTTAGTGTACATACTACACAGCTGTAAACATAACAGTCCCTGATGGGCGGCAGATTCAGTGATGGAGAGTGTCAACAGTTCACACGGTGCACATTTCTGCCAAGTGTCCCTGTTCTGGGCTTACATGGCAGCCACGTACATGAAAGGACTGCCGATTTGTGAAATTGATGATTGTGGTAAAAGAAGAAGAAAACTGAGGTTTCTCTTAAAGATGCCTTTTTTTCCTGGAGCCTAAAGATTGTAGCTCAGAGATAGTATGGGGTCCCAGGTTGGATTCCTAGCAGTTAGAGAAACTTATTTTTGGGGGTCTCATTTTGGAAGAAATAAAAGAAAATCTGGTAGAAAGGTAAAAGGTAAATTTAGACTATCCCATCATACAGCTGTGATTCCTATTAAAACTTTATTGTAGCCAGGTGTGGTGGCGCACACCTTTAATCCCAGCACTTGGGAGGCAGAGGCAGGCAGATCTCTGTGACTTCACAGCCAGCCTGGTCTACACAGAAATCCTGCCTCCATTAAAAAAAACAAAAAAACAAAACAAAACAAAAAAAAGCTTTATTTTTAACCTACGTAGCTATACAATGTTATGCCGTGTTGTCTGATTTCTCACCATCAATTTTATTCTTCCCTTGCTTTACAAATAAAAGGAAATAGCTGGGCAGTGGTGGCGCACGCCTTTAATCCCAGCACTTGGGAGGCAGAGGCAGGCGGATCTTTGTGAGTTCGAGGCCAGCCTGGTCTACAAAGTGAGTCCAGGACAGCCAAGGATACACAGAGAAACCCTGTCTCAAAAAACCAAAAAAAAAAAAAAAAAAAACAAATAAAAGGAAATAAGGGTGGAAAAATGGATCAGCTGTTAGAGAACTTTCTGCTTTTCTCAAGGACCTGAGTTTAGTTCCAGCACCCCTGTCAGACGGCTCAGCATTTGTCCTCACACAGACACAGACATATGTACATTATTCAAAAAAAAGCAAAAATAAGTCTTTTTTTTTTTCGAATATAAGGTTTATTAAGGTAAGAAGTTAAGGGCAAAGAGAGAAAGAGAATCACAAAAATAAATCTTAAAAGGGGGAAATAAAATACACTTACATAATTGACATCCCATGAAATAATTGTCAATATGGTTCATTTTTTAAAAATGAAAATCTGTTAAGGAAATGAGTATATTTCTATATTTAGCAAAAAAGCAGTAAAGTGGACACTGCAGGACTTATGTGATGTCCATCATGTCTTCCTCAGGCCCTCCAAGGATGTCTCCAAAGGCACAGCGGCACCCTCGGAATCACAGAGTCTCTGCTGGGAGAGGCTCCATGTCTAGTGGCCTAGAATTTGTATCCCACAATCCCCCAAGTGAAGCATCTGCGCCTCCTATGGCAAGGACCAGTCCTGCAGGGGGAACATGGTCCTCAGTGGTCAGTGGGGGTAGGTATGACATTGTGAGAGTGCTGATTTTGTCATTAGTACATGTACAGTAGTGCAGCAGAAGGTCTAAGAGGAAGTGCAGAGATAGGAGTTAAGATATGGTGGCATAATGAGGAGTTGCAAATCACAAAATAGACAGTAGTGAGGGAGCTGTCTCATCATTCTGGCAGCTCTGCCCCGTGTTCATCTTGTAAAGCTGTTTAGGCTTCTGATTGCAGCATGCACCTGAGAAGTGCACTGACGCACTGGAGTCAAGGTCCTGCCTGGAGGACCTTTAGGATTAGGCCAGACTGCTTCAGCTGCTGTGTTGCTCTCGGTCTGTAATGCTTCCTCGAAGGACTGCAGAGCTGTAGTTGGTGCCTGCTCTTGCTCTTTTGGCCTTTTCTTAATCAGTCAATAGACCTGAACCTGTACCTTTCTGGTCAAAGAGGCCTTTACGCTTAAACAAAAACCTAGTACTGTTAAATGTCTGTTCTTATTTGCTATCCCCTCGTATAGTATGCTCACCCTCATACAGTGTGTAATTGTAGTAATTGCCCTGTAAATTCCTTTGTACTATTGTCCTTGACCTTTTTAACTGAAGATTAACAGGAAAATAGAAGGTGAGAAAAGAATCTTGAGGTGTTCTAACTTTCATCATTCGTTGGATGGTCTGGAATTGAGTTTGAGAGTAGCAACCTAATTAGAAATAAGAGAATAGAGGCGGGCTGGAGAGATGGCTCAGCGGTTAAGAGCACTGGCTGCTCTTCCAGAGGTCATGAGTTCAATTCCCAGCAACCACATGGTGGCTCACAGCCATCCATAATGAAATCTGGTGCCCTCTTCTGGTCTGCAGATATACCTGCAGACAGAACACTGTACACATAATAAATAAATCTTTAAAAAAAAGAGAGAGAGAATAGAGGCAGTTGCTAGGGATACACTGAGAATCATGTTACAGGATTGTTCTTTACACTAATTGGAAAAGTTAGAGTAGTGAACAGTTTCTTTTTTTTTTGGTTTTTTTCGAGACAGGGTTTCTCTGTGTATCCTTGGCTGTCCTGGACTCACTTTGTAGACCAGGCTGGCCTCGAACTCACAAAGATCCGCCTGCCTCTGCCTCCCAAGTGCTGGGATTAAAGGCGTGCGCCACCACCGCCCGGCTGAACAGTTTCTTTCTATGATGCTTGTGACTTCAAAAAGAAAAGTCACTTCCATGATACAAATTGAACCATTTTCATTAAACCCTTGAGTCTGAACTCTGCAAATAGGTTTTTAATGGACTATGATGCATTAAGGGTTATGTTGAAGTCATTTTTTTCTGAGTTAGGCACCCCTTCGGGCTAATTATGTCCTAATTTCCTTCAGCGCTGGCAGTGGATCTTGATGTTGCATGAAAAAGTGCACAGGCTCGGCGGCAAGTTACTAACAGTTTTATTTAGTGTGTTGCTGAAAGGAGAAAGGCATAGTAGGGATTTGTCACCTTAAATACATAATGTAGTTCATACTGAAGTGTGATTTGGCTTTTCCATTGAGCTCTGCTGCTGAGCTTTACTCAACATACTTCAAAACGAATACATTAGGAGGCAAGCCACAGCTGTACTTAGATACTAGTGCCTTCTGCCACAGACATTTCTCAGAATTTAATGAGTATCTTTTTGCTTCTAGTCCCAAGGTTGTCTCCAAAAACTCACAGACCCAGGTCTCCAAGACAGAACAGTGTTGGAAACACTCCCAGTGGACCTGTGCTTACTTCTCCTCAAGCTGGCATCATCCCTGCTGAAGCCGTTTCCATGCCTGTTCCAGCTGCATCTCCCACTCCTGCCAGCCCTGCTTCCAACAGAGCTCTGACTCCATCTATTGAGGGTATGAAATGAAGAGCTCCATTCTGAATACACAGTGCTGTTTTATGGATGAAAGATACTGTCTGTGATACCACTGTTCCCTGTATATTATCTGATGCCTGGCAACAGAGGTTCTGACCTGTCCTGGTGTGACATATCTGTTGTATGAGCTATACTTAGGTACTAGTTTTGGTCACTGGTATCTAAGTACAGCTCAGTACACACTGAGTTTTGGTGTGATGACGGACAGAGAAGAACCTCTGTTTAGTGATATTTTTTTCCCTAAAAGAGAATTAGAAGTATTTGGCGTTTCCTCGTGCTACTTTTCCTAACTTCTGTCTGATGCTAGTTTTTTGTTTTGTTTTTTTAACTTGTTTTCTAGCTAAAGATTCCAGGCTTCAAGATCAGAGGCAGAACTCTCCTGCAGGGAATAAAGAAAATATTAAAGCATGTGAAACATCACCTAGCTTTTCAAAAGCTGAAAACAAAGGTTAGAGTTTAAGTTTTTAGACATAATTGCAAAAATAGAAAAGTGTCTATCTAATTTCATGCTCCATACTGAGTGCTCTCTTTCTAAAATTTGTTTATGTGGGATGCATATGTTAATAAATGTCTAGCCAGAACAGATATTTGAAATTGTTAGTCTTGAGCTGATAAATTTCAATTCTGACATTTCATACACAATTTTTTAAGTTTAAGGTCAGAGTCAGTTGGAATCTAACAGGTGTTGGTTTTGCAGGTATGTCACCAGTTGTTTCTGAACATAGAAAACAGATTGATGATTTAAAGAAGTTTAAGAATGATTTTAGGGTAAGTTTTCTATTGACTGATTGGTTAGAATTTTAAAAGATATATCAAACTGATTTTTATATGACCAGTCCACAAAACTACATTATTAAAATAAGCACACACACCCCGTTGTATTAAGTCATATGTGCAGAAAGCTTTTTTGTAAAGTTCTTTTTTATGCATATGAGTGTTTGCATTATGTATGTGGGCCATGGGTCTGCCTGGTATCTTTTCAGACCAGAAGAGGGCACTGGATTTCCTGGAACTGGAGTTGCAAATAGTCATGAGCCACCATGTAGGTGCTGGGAACTGAACCCAGGTCCTCTGGAAGCCAATGCTCTTAACTGCTAATCTCTCTCTCCAGCCTATATTGTTTAAGTATGTGTGTGTGAGTGTATGTGTGTGTCTTGCCTGTGAGTGGGCATGTACATAGAAATTCAGGTGCCCTATGAGGCCAGAAGAGGTTGTCATCCATTAAAACTGGGGCTAAGGCGATGGTTTGGTGAGCTGCCTGGTGTGGGTGTTAGAAATTGAACTTGAGTCCTCTGGTAGAGCAGTAAGCCCTGTTAATCACTGAACCATTTCTCCATTCCCTTGACAATTACTCTTAAAGATATCTTTGTCTGTTCTGAGTGCAGTAACTTAAAATCACAAGTTTTGGGCCGGGCATGGTGGCGCATGCCTTTAATTCCAGCACTTGGGAGGCAGAGGCAGGCAGATCTGTGAGTTCAAGGCCAATCTGGTCTACAAAGTGAGTCCAGGACAGCCAGGGCTGTTACACAGAGAAACCCGGGGGTTGGGGGTGGGGGGTCACAAGTTTTTTTTGTTTGTTTGTTTTTAAGCAAGACTGCAGGTAAAAAATACAATAATATTATCTTACCTTGGAAACTGACACACTAGAGCTGACTGCTTTAGTGTCTGTCTGAACAGCTGTCTCAGTAGGTCTGTAGTTAAAAATAAGGCCCTGTGTGTGTCCTGGAAGATATATACATCCTAGTGCCCTGAGCTAGTGCAGATTCCTCTTTGTGAGGAATTCATTTACTTGGTTATTTTTTTTTTCATTGTCCCCCATAAAACTTACCAAAAAACTGTGTCTTAGATTCCAAATTACTTTTTTTTTTCCTTTTTGGTTTTTTGAGACAGGGTTTCTCTGTGCATCCATGGATGTCCTGGACTTACTTTGTAGATCAGGATGACCTTGAACTCACAGAGATCCACCTACCTCTGCCCTAGATCCCCGAGCGCTGGGATTAAAGGTGTGCACCACCACACCCAGCCCAGATTACATTTTAAACTATTAACTTTTTTTCCCTTGAAAGTTCCATAAAGTTGTTTTTAAAAATTTGCTTTGTTTTGGTTTGTATTTTGTTTGGATTTTTGAGACATGGTTTCTCTGTGTAACAGCTCTGACTGTTGTGGACTCGTTTTGTAGGCCAGGCTGGCTTCAACTCAGAGATCCACCTGCAAGTTCTGGGCTTAAAGGCATGCGCCACCACGCCTGACCAGTGTTTTTAAAATTACACTTATGCCGGGCATAGTGACACTTTAATCCCCACACTTGGGAGGCAGAGGCAGGCGGATCTCTGTGTGTTCAAGTTCGAGGCCAGCCTGGTCTACAAAGCAAGTTCAGGACTGCCAGGGCTACACAGAAAAACCCTGTCTCAACCTCCCCTACCCCCCAAAAAAATTATACTTATTTTTTATTATGTGTATGTGTATCTGTGTGTGTGTTACAATGGACACATGAATGCAGGTACTCACAGAGGCCAGTGGTGTGGTAGTTTTCTAGTGTTGGTTCAGAGCTACCCAGTGTGAGTGCTGGGAGCTGTTCTCTGATCCTCTGGGAGAACAATACATGCTCTTAACCACCGAGCCGCCATCTAACCTGCACACCACGTTAGAAGGGAAGGAAAGTCATGCTTTCCCTTTTACATAACAACTTCAGAATGAGAGAAAACATGCAGTAATTGTCTTTCTGAATTTGCTTAGTCTTATATGCTCCTATTTATTTTTCTGTGAATGATACAATTTTTAGATGAATAAAGCTGTTATGTTTACATGCCACATGTTGAGACAAGGTTTCTCTGTGTAACAGCTCTGGCTGTTTCGTAGGCCAGGCTTCCCACTTTTAACCACTTAAAATTCTAGTTTCTTGCTGAACTACAAAGTGAGTTCTAGGATAGCCAGTGCTACACAGAGAAACCCCTATTTAGTAAAACAAAACAAAAGATTTAGAATACATAGTCAATGAATGTATGAAAAAATATTCAGGATGACTAGCCAGGAGAGAAATTGAATTAAAATCTCATTTGAAAAAACTTATTATTTTGTTTTTCTGAGGCAGAAGTCATTCCTGTCGATAGACACCTAGGTTGTTTCTGTTCTTTTTTTTTTTTTTTTTTTTTTTTGGTTTTTCGAGACAGGGTTTCTCTGTGTAGCCCTGGCTGTCCTGGACTCACTTTGTAGACCAGGCTGGCCTCGAACTCACAAAGATCCGCCTGCCTCTGCCTCCCAAGTGCTGGGATTAAAGGCGTGTCTCCCCCCTCCCCCCCAGGTTGTTTCTGTAAGTAGCTATTGGGAATAGCCCTGCAAGAAGTGTAGAGAAGGAAGAATGGCTGTGATATTTTTAGGGTAAATGCCTGGGGCTGCTAATGACTGGCTCAAATGGTAGGTCTATTTTTAGATTGTGTTTTTTTCCAGATTTGTTTTACCCTTTTATTTATATGCACATATGTATGTGTGTGTTTGCATGTGCTTATACATGTGCAGATGCCTTGCAGCTGAAGTTGGAGGTACTTGGTGAGATTCCTTGTGGATGCTGGGAATTGAACCAGGGTTCCCTGGAAGAATAGTCAGTGCTCTTAACCTCTGAGCCATCTCTCCAGCCCCTTGTTCATATTATTTGTGTGTGTGTGTGTGTGTGTGTGTGTGTGTGTGTGTGTGTGTGTGTGTGT
>CAJQZJ010004765.1:5304499-5332591 GCA_907164525.1 Lophiomys imhausi
TGTGTGTGTGTGTGTGTGTGTGTGTGTGTGTGTGTGTGTGTGTGTGTAAAAGATTTATTTATTTACTTTATCGGATTAGTATTTTCCCTGTATCTATGTCTGTGTGAGGTTGTCAGATCTTGGAGTTACAGATAGTTGTGAGCTGTCATTTGGGTGCTGGGAATTGAACTCTGGAAGAGCAGTCAGTACTCCTAACTGCTGAGCCATCTCTTCAGTCCCCCTTTTCATATTCTTAACCCAACTCTAAAACTTTAAGGTGGGCACTGGTGAGATAGCTCTATGGGTTAAGGCATTCTCTACCAAGTCTGGCAACCTGAGCTCAATTCCCAGGGCGAAGGAACTAACTTCTGGAAGTTGCCCTCTGACTTATACCTCCTCCTACATTAAATAAGTTCTTTAATCTTTTTAAACCTGGATTCTCATTAATGAATTGCACAAGCCTTGTTCTTATATCTCTTTTTTTTCCCCCAGGCAGTGTTTGGCTGTGTAACCCACGCTGACCTCAATTTTAATATCTCTCTGCCTCACTCTCGCTAGTAATAAGTCTCATGTACTGTAGACCTGAGTCTGGTACTGTTTGTGTGACACTTCTGTGATGTTGGGTGTGGAACCCAGGTTGGCACAAGAACTCCATTCTTGGTCCTGTGTCCCTCAGAAGATCTGGATTTGTGAATTTCTTTTCTCCCATTTGTGGGTTGTCTTTCACTTTCTGTTCCTTGAAACACAGTCTAGTTGGTTTTTTCCTGATAACAGTTGCCACTGTGCTTGTGATTTTGGTGTCTGGTTTTGCAAATCACTGTTTAAATCCCTAGTTCTGAAGATGACAACACTTGGCTGCTCTCTTAACACTTACCTGGGGAGTTCTCATCTTTGTAATTCACTTTACTAAGTAAGATTCACACTCAGTCTTTGTAACTATCACCACCTCATCTGCTGAAATGGGACTCTATTAATCCCCACTCTTGTTGAAAGTTTCTTCCAGTGTCTGTGTGTTCTGCCTGTGCGGTGTTGATTGCAGTTGATACCTTTTTGAAAAGCTATTCTTTAGCGCTGGGTCCATACAAGGTGGGAGCTAAGTCAGAATCCTAGACAGTCACATTTGTATCAGGATGGCTTAGCCACCACTGAAATAAGCAATAAGTAAGGGCTTCTGGAATCTGAAGACTCACCAAGAAAGAAAAGCCTGGAAGTGACCTTTCCCTTCTGGAGAGGCGTGACCCTGCCGCTAATGCTGCAGAGGCATCCTGGGAAGTCTGTGTCATATCTCAAACCTAACAGGAGGGCCCAGAAGTGACCCGGTGAGCCCTGGGCTGGGGAGGACAGGTGGTCTTCTGGGACCCCGCCCTTCTGGAGCCTTAGTCTTTGCAATGCTGACTCTCCATCTCAAGGCCACAAGATGCTGGCTCCACCTCCCACTGTGACGGAGGTCACCCAGCCCCATCCAGGTGGCCTCGCCTACCCTGGAATCAGAATCTGCTGAGCACACTTCATTCATATAAAACAGCTACACACCAGTGTTTAAAGACAAAAGGGCCTTTCATTTTTCTTTCTTGAAACTTGAGAGGAAGTGAAATATATGGTACTAATTTTTCTTTCCTTTTTTTTTAAGGAAATAAACTAAATGCATGGCTGCAGAGTAGCAGAGATGTATATTTTCATACTGTGGGGGAAGATGTGCTGTTTTGGGGAGGGGCTGGAAAGCATGGTTCCTGCCCTGGGCCAGTCTTCTATAAGAGTTGGTGGTGAGACCTGCAGCTGCTCTCTCCTGCCCTGGCTGTGTAGAGCTGGGGCCTGTGCACTTGGACCATTCTACCTTCTGTCGAACCACTTTGATTTGTGGAGAGAGGAAACAAATAGGATTTTTGATAGTGTGGTAAAAAGCATTGATTTGAACTATTTTGGTAAAAGGAGTAACAAATAAAATCCATTTTTTTTTTAAAAAGGCTGTTCTTGCTGGGCGTAGTGGCACATACCATTAATGAGAGGCAGAGACAGGTATATAGATCTCTGCATTCAAGGACAGCCTGGTCTACAGAGTGAGTCTAGGACAGCCAGGGATACACAAGGAAACCCTGTCTTTAAAAGATCCCCCGACACACAAAAGCAAAACAAAACAGAGGCTGTTCTTTATTACATGCCTCCCAGTCACCATAACTCTCCTTGACACTCCTTGACCCTCCCTTAGTGATGAATGCTTTCCCTGTCCAGAATCTTCCCACCCCAGGCCTTGATTTGTGCTTAGTTCATTGTTCCTTTTCTTAGACCTTATTGTTAATTTTTTAAAATTTAACTGAATTAATTTAATTAATTTGTTGCTTAATTAAAGATTTTTTAATGCTTAGTTGTTAAATTATAAGTAGAATGGCATTAAGAGTCAATCTCTAAGGGTTGATCATACTTGTTTCTTTCCTTTTTTTAAAAAAAAGAATTATTATTTTATGTATATGAGTGTGCTATATGCATGTACACCTGCATACCAAAAGAGGGCATCAGATCCCAGTATAGATGGTTGTGAGCCACTATGTGGTTGCTGGGAATTGAACTCAGGACTCTGGAAGAGCAGACAGTGCTCTTAACTGGTGAGCCATCTCTCCAGCCCCATACTTGTTTCTGAGTCCCTGACTGATAAATGAATGCTAGGAAACAAAGCAGGAGTTTCAATGACGTGTTTGAGTCTAATTGTTCTAAATGTAATATTGAGTGAGGAGTGTACATCCAGTGCTTCCTGTTTCACACACTTTGAGACCAGATGCTTCTGTCCCCTCCCCTCCTGTCACTGTGACACTTTGAAGCAAGTTGTGTTGCTCCTTGAAGTGTGTGCATCAGGAAACTGAGGCAGTACAGTTAAATCATCAGCCCAGAGTCATGTGGCTAGTGACAAGCTGGGCTGTCGGGGTTCTGAACTATTCAGTGGACAGATCATCAGCCACTCTTGTGACATCACATGTGGATTTAGTCTTGAACTGCCCTTCTTTCTTTTGAGAGCAGTCTCCATTCTGTAGTGTAGCTGAGTACTGGCAATTTTATATGGAGGGTTTCTAGGGTCTGATCTATTAAGACTGACTTAATAGTATAGATTATATAGATAAAGATTTTTCTTGAATCACTGTGTATGTGCAGTATATTTCCTAATGTCCCAAGCAAAGTATGGAATGGTAGACCTTTTTTTGGATGCAGGTGACAGTAAGGTGGGTGCTCTTACTAGTGTCTGTACTCCACAGTTGGTACTGTGTGTTACTTTACATTGCCAGTGATGGTGAACTGAGTGTTGACATCCCTTTTTCTTTGAGTTATGAAAAGGCTTGGGTTTGGATGGGGTTTCACTGTGTACTAGTTGAGTTCAGTCCCAGCAGAGATATCCCTTCCCCAACAAAATTTGAATTGTATTTTGTTTTCTCCATGGGCTTGCCATTTATAAGATGTCTGTAAAAGCACCTACATCAAAGTGGGCCATTGTGCAGATTAAACAAATAGTTTGGATGAGTGCTCCATCTGTAGGTAATTTTGACATTGTAACAAGAACAGAAACAGAAAAGGCTTTTTAAAATTTTATTAGTAGCTTGTTTTCGTATGATGTGAGGAGTGTGGGTTTTTTTTTTTTTTTTTTTTTTTTTTGATTTTTCGAGACAGGGTTTCTCTGGGTATCCCTGGCTGTCCTGGACTCACTCTGTAGACCAGGCTGGCCTGGAACTCACAGAGATCTACCTGCCTCTGCCTCCCAAGTGCTGGGATTAAAGTCATGCGCCACCACGCCCGCGAGGAGTGTGTTTGGTCAGGGTGTATGTGCAAGAGATTAGAGGACAGCTTTCAGTTGGCTCTCCTACCTTCACGTGGTTCTGGGCCTTCAGCCGACACCTTCAGGCATTCGCAGCAGCACTGCACCTATTGAGCCATTTTCTGGCCGGAGAAGGCTGCCTTTCTGCCCTCTGTGTGCGCGTGCGGACAGCACCTCACTGTGCTCCCCCGGCTGTCCTGGAGCTTGAGTGCTCTGCTTCCTCTGCCTCCTGACTTCTGGCACTAAAGACGTATGCCACCATTTCTGTGCTGAGATTTATTTAAAAATGGCATTCTGTGTGTGTGTATGTATGTGTACCATGTGTGCATGGTGCCAGTGGAGGCCACATTGAGGGCATTGGATCCCCTGGAACTAGAGTTATAAATCATTATTTAGAGCTGCAGGTGCTCCTAACCAACAGTAGTCTCTCCTTCCTTCCTTCCTTCCTTCCTTCCTTCCTTCCTTCCTTCCTTCCTCCCTTCCTCCCTTCCTCCCTTCCTCCCTTCCTCCCTCCCCTCCCTCCCTTCCGTTTTTGGGGACAGGGTTACTCTGTGTAGCCCTGGCTGTCGTAGACTCATGTTGTACACCAGGTTAGCCTTGAATTCACAGACATCTGCCTGACTCTGCCTCCCAGTTGCTGGGATTAAAGGTGTGCTCCACCACACCTGGTCTCCTTTGCATTTTTAAAAAATAATTTATTTATATGCATTTTATGTGCATTAGTGTTTGCCTGCATGTACATCTGTGTAAGGATGTCATATCTCCTGCCATGTGGGTTCTGGAAATTAAACCTGGGTCCTCTGGAAGAGCAGCTGGTGCTCTTAACTGCTGAGCCATTTCTCCAGCCCTTCCTTTGCATTTTTATGAGGATTTATTTATTTCATGTGTCTGATGTTTTGCCTAACTCTGTGTAAGTGCACTACATTTGTGCCTGGTGCCCATGGAGCCCAAAGAGGGCCTCAGATCTCATGGAACTAGAATTTTGGAGATTGTAACCATGCGAGTGCTGCTGGGTACCTGCAGGGACAACAAGTACAGATGTCTGCCTAGCCGTCTCTCCAGCCCTGTTCTTCCAAACTGGCACATCGTCGTGGTGTATTGCACTAGGTTTCATAAGTGCATTTGTATAAATGTATATGATATACTCCGAGCATATTCCTCCTCTTGCACCCTCCCCTTCCCCTTTCTCATGCTGCTGGGGTTTTAAAATTAGTTTTTGTTTAGATTTAGATGTTAGTCTCCTGAGGAGCCTCCAGGAATCTTCCCTTCCCGGAGGCTCTTTTTTCTTTTGGCCTCCCATGGTGTCTTTCTGCCTCACATGTCTAGGAGATGAAAACTGTTGCATCTTGTTTGGTGTCAGCCACATAATTGCTGGTGTTGGAGGCTTTTAGTAAATATTTACTTTTTTTTCCCCCCTTTCTCCTGCCACAGAATCTCTATAGCCCAGGATGGCCTGGAACTCCCAGCAGTCCTGTCTCTGCCTCGCAAGTCTGAAATTGAAGGCATGAGCCACCACACCTGGCTAATAAGTAATTCTTTCGTGTTGGGGCTTGGGGGAGGCAGGGGCAGAGGGCTCTCTGCATAGCCCTGCTGTCCTAGAACTCACTATGTAGACAAAACTGGCCTAGAACTCGAAGACGACCTGCCTCTGCTTCCTGAACGCTGGAATTAAAGGCTTGTGCCACCAAACTAAGCCTGGCTAATAAGTAACTCTTAAGTCTTGGATACTGATTGCTAAAGTTGTGTTATGTATCATTCTGTTACTGGTGCCTTAAAAAGACATATTCTGAGCCAGGCATGATGGCCTTTGTTTCCTTCCAGCACTCAGAAGGCAGAGGAAGGCAGATCTCAGGACCAGTCTGGTGTACATAGAGAGTTCCAGAACAGCTAGGGCTACACACAAAGAGACCCTGTCTCAAGGAACACAAAGGCCATAATCTGTAAATATGAGCAAAAAGTTTAATGAAAGCATTTTATTGCCTTCAGATACTACTTTGCTTATACTTATGGGAAATTATTTCTTATATTTAGTTACAGCCAAGTTCTACATCTGAATCTATGGATCAACTATTAAGCAAAAATAGAGAGGGTGAGAAGTCACGAGATTCGATCAAAGACAAAATTGAAGCAAGCACTAAGGATGTTTTCCTTGACAACAGCAGCAGCAACTGCACCAGTGGCAGCAGCAAAACCAGCAGCCCTAGCATCTCCCCTTCTGTGCTTAGTAACCCTGAGCACAGGCGGGGGCCTGAGGTCACATCCCAGGGGGTGCAGACTTCTAGTCCAGCCTGCAAACAAGACAAGGATGACAGAGAAGAGAAGAAAGATGCTGCCGAGTGAGTAACCTGGAGTTCAGCATGTCCTCTCTCCAAGTAAAACTGCTCTAAGGGTTTCCACCTTCCCAGAGAGAGCTGTCTGCCCAAAGTAACCATTGCCTAGAGCTGATTCCAGCCATTGAATTCTTAGTGTTCTTCCCATTCTGTGTTGCACCCAGCTGAGGGGATAAGAAAAGCTACTTCAGTAGAGACACACAAGTTCAAACTTTGAAAGCCCTGTCTTGGGACTCTAGTTCTGTCTAACCCTGCTGTCTGTAAGTGACTGTTTGCTCCTTCTCCTTCCCCTTTCTCATGCTGCTGGGGTTTTAAAATTAGTTTTTGTTTAGATTAGATGTTAGTCTTCCTGAAGAGCCTTCCCTTCATGGAGGCTCCTTTTTCTTTTGGTTTCCCATGATGGCTTTCTGCCTCACATGTCTAGGAGCTCAGAACTGTTTCATCTTTTCCGTGTCAGCCACATAATTAATTGCTGGTGTTGAGGAAGGCAGTTCAGCTTCCAGTACCCATAGTTACAAGGCAGTTTCTGTCAGAAACAAATGTTTGCTTGATAAACACATCTTTATAAATCTTAGTTCTGTGCATCTGGCATATTAAAACAAATGAAAAGATTAGTGGGCTAGCCTCAGACCTAATCACCACTGCTTTTTGGGTTCTGGATAACAAAAAACCTAATTGTATTTGAACTCTTAGAACCACAGGTTGTTGAGTGACTATTTATTCTTGATTTGCAGAAAAAAAATTATTACAGCAATGGTTCTTCCCAAGGCATGTGATTAAAAAATCTTGACACATTTAAAATTACTGTATATGTTACATATGGTGCACGCACGGGCTGTGTTAGCACAGAACTTGTACAGCTGAAGCAGTGAATCCCAAGTTTGAGGCCAACCTAGCTGCATTGCAAAACCCTATCTTTTTAAAAACACCAATCAGAAATACTGTGGATTTATTATATTTAGTGTGGTGGTTTTCTTAAAATAGATTTATTTCGTGTGTGAGTGTTTTGTCTGCATGTCCATCTGTACACCACATACTTGCTGTACCTTCAGAGGCCAGAAGAGGGTGTCAGATGATGCCCTGGAACTGTAGTTACAAATGGATGAATTGAACCTGTCTTTTGGAGGGGCAGCTGCTTAGCTGTCTCTCAACCCCATTAGGCACACTTTTTTTTTTTTTTTTTTTTTTGGTTTTTCGAGACAGGGTTTCTCTGAATATCTCTGGCTGTCCTGGACTCACTTTGTAGACCAGGCTGGCCTCGAACTCACAAAGATCTGCCTGCCTCTGCCTCCCAAGTGCTGGGATTAAAGGCGTGCGCCACCACCGCCCGGCATTAGGCACACTTTTAAGGGTGTTTTTTGTGGGGCTACTGCCTGTTCACTTGAAATAGTCTTTGATTGCCTTTGAGCGATGTGGTTTCTTTGGTTTTAATTTGTTCTTGTATGACTAGTTTCTTTGTCAGATTGAGCAGCCAGAGAGATGTGTGTTTCTGTGTAGGAGATTGAGACACCTGAGAGTTACTTAGATCTGATCTGTGTCAGCAGCCATTTGAAACATGACAAGTGTGGCAGAGTTGAAAAAAACATGGACTGCAAGCATGATTCACTGGCCTGCCTTTTTTTCCTTTTCTCATTCAGGCAAGTTAGGAAGTCAACATTGAATCCCAATGCAAAGGAGTTCAACCCCCGTTCTTTTTCTCAGGTGAGTTTATGGTCTTTTATAGCTAATTTCTGAAGAGATTTCATTGTGATGGTCATGGTGTCTTCCTTTGCTCTCATCTAACTAGACCCAGCTGTAGGACACTGAAATAGTGTGTTTTTCCCCGTGAGTTGTCAGTATGTGTTGTGGAGCCCGAGAACAGCTCAGAACATAAGCTTACTGACTAGTGAGGCTCAAAGATGCCTGTTCCACTAACCACAGAAAAGAGAATTTATTTTCTGCATTTGGAAAGATTTCCTCAGGGAGGTGTACTAGGGCATGCCTGTAATTGTAGCACACGGGAGGGCTGGCACAAAAGGATTGTAAGTTTGGTTAGTGTGGGCCACACAGGGAGACCCTGCTCAAAAACACAATGCAAAGAGTAAAAATGGGTAGACCTTTTCTGGTTCCTTGTAAAATTACTAAAATTTATATATTTTTTATTGATAAATATTTTAGCTTTCTATCAAAGCCTTTTGTATGTATGATTTTTACATAGATATACGTACAATTCTAAGAAATATACCAAGACTGTGCCTATAACAGCCCTCTACAACTGAGTAATGTCTGCAGCCTAAGTTTTCCCTTTTTACTCCCTGGAAACTGAATCAACTTCTTACATGCTAGATCTGAGGGTTTGTTTTTTTTTTTTTTTTTTATTTTGTCTTTTGAATAAAAGGTGCTACTTAGAAACAAATCAACAGAAAGATTAAGAAAATTACTCTGAAGATTGCATTCATAGTTACTTTTCCCCTTGAGATAGCTGAATTTTATTTCTATTTTTCTAGCCAAAGCCTTCTACTACCCCAACGTCACCTCGGCCTCAAGCACAACCAAGCCCATCCATGGTGGGTCATCAGCAGCCAGCTCCAGTGTATACTCAGCCTGTTTGTTTTGCACCAAATATGATGTATCCTGTCCCGGTGAGCCCAGGAGTGCAAGTAAGTCCTATGAGTTGGAATTTGCTGGGCCACCATAGTTCATGTTTAGCACAAGTATCCTATATTTGCACTAAGTGGATACCTGATAACAAATAGGGCAATAGAGGGGGCAATGGGTAGGGGTTTGGTGTATCATTAGCATGTGGGTCTGAATTTTAGGATTGAATTTCAGAAAAACTGGTTCATATTTACTATAGGCCAGAATTGTTCCTTTTAGTTATTTTAATTTTGAATAACTCATAGGGAATCAGGAAAACAGACCAGATCACATTCATTAAAAGACTGATGGAACACATTGTTACCAAATGAATCTAATGATATGTTTTCAATCCTCTCAAGCCTTTATACCCAATACCTATGACGCCCATGCCAGTGAACCAAGCCAAGACATATAGAGCAGGTAAAGGTGAGAATAACCATGCCTGTGTTTGCTTCTTGTCTGCATGCTGCATGAGCTAAGCACCATTGTGAAATGAATAGTTCGTTCTTTTTTTTTTTTTTTTTGGTTTTTCGAGACAGGGTTTCTCTGTGTAACAGCCCTGGCTGTCCTGGACTTGCTTTGTAGACCAGGCTGGCCTCGAACTCACAGAGATCCGCCTGCCTCTGCCTCCCAAGTGCTGGGATTAAAGGCGTGCGCCACCACGCCCGGCTGAATAGTTCGTTCTTGATGGCCATTGTGAGCATTCAGGTAACTCTGGATGAGCAGATATCACATAGCAATCATGTAAAAAAATACTATATAATGTGTATGCGCGCGTGTATGCACAATGTGCACAGAGGCCAAGAGAACT
Organism: Lophiomys imhausi; assembly: GCA_907164525.1. Taxonomy (NCBI): domain Eukaryota; kingdom Metazoa; phylum Chordata; class Mammalia; order Rodentia; family Muridae; genus Lophiomys; species Lophiomys imhausi. The sequence goes on from CAJQZJ010004765.1 coordinate 5,314,035, forward strand.
GTGTAGGAGTTTCACCTTGTGGGTTCTGAGGATCAAAGTCAGGTCATCAGGTTTGGCCACAAGTACCTTAACCTGGTGAGCCATCTTGGCAAATCAAAAAAATGTCCTGTTGTCTCTCCCAGCCCCTGTTCTTTGCCCATCGCTCCCCCAAACCCCAAACAGAATCTCTCCCTCTCACTATGCAGCCTTGAGTATATTGACCAGGCTTTCCTGGAATTTATATAGATCTACCTGCCTCCCAAGTGCTGAGATTAAATGCATGCACCACCCACCACACCTGGCCTTCTTTTTTAAGATGTATTTTAAGCCGAGAGAACTGGATCATCAAGAGTTCTTGTTGCTCCTCTAGATGACCGAGGTTTGCTACCCAGCACCTGCGTGTTGCCTCACTGACTGACTGTAACTAACTCTCAGACCCAAGGAATCTAATGCCCTCTTCTGGCCTCCATGCACACCAGGTACACAGAGTGTTGAGACCTACATGTAGAAAAATATTCATATACATAAAAATATTTATAGTTTTTAATTTTGTTTTATGTATGTGAATGTTTTAGCTGCATGTTTGTACTTGCACTATATGGGTGCATGGAAGCCAGAAGAGGGCACTGGGACTCCCAGAACAGGTGTCACAGACATTTGAGAGCTGCCATGTACGTGCTGGGAACCTGAACCCTGATCCTCTATAGGAGCATCAAGTGCTCTAGCCCCTGTTTGGTGTTTTCTTCCAAAAGAAATAAATTTTGGAATTTTATTTATTATTATTTATTTATGTATTTGGTATTTGGAAACAGTATTTGTTTAACAAAGCCCTGGCTGTCCTGGACTCCCTTTTTAGACCAGACTGGCCTTGAACTCACAGAGATCCGCCTGCCTCTGCCTCCCGAGTGCTGGTATTAAAGGTGTGCACCACCACGTCTGGCAGATTTTGGAAATTTTAACCCCGAGTCTAAATTGAAGTTTTAAAAGAAATTATTTTGTTTGTGGGTTATTTGGTTTTGTTTTCAGACAGAATCCTCAGTGTGTAACCCTGACTGATCTGGAACTGGCTATGTAGACCAGGTTAACCTCAGATTCAGCCGTCCATCTGCTTCTGCCTCCCTAATGCCTGGAATTAAAGGCATGCACCATCACACCAGCTATTTATTTTCGAGATAAGATTCTCCTGTAGCCAGGCTGGCCTCTGTGAACTTGCTATGTAGCTAAGGGGATCTTTGACTGACCATCCTGTTTCCAGCAGGTGTGAGTCACCATACCTGCTTTTATGCAGTACTGGAGATTGAATTCAGGACTTAGTCTTGCTAAGCAAGCACTCTACTAACCAGACCCCAGCTTTTATGTTTTTACTTTGAACTTTACAAGTTTATTCTTGTTGTTTTATGTATGTGACTTGTTTTTCATGCATGTATGTCTGAGTACCAGTTGCATGCCTACTAGGCAAGAGCAAAAGAGGGGGCTTTGGATCCCCTGGAACTGGAGACAGACAGCTGTGAGCTGCCATGTGGGTACTGGGATTGAACCCAGGTCCTCTGAGAGCAGCCAGCGCTTTTAACTGCTGAGCCATCTCTCCAGCAACAACAGTTACATTTTAAGGCAGGCATGGTGTTCCAAGGCCTGTGATCCAGCACTTGTAAGTGGACACAAGAGAATCAGGAGTTCAAGGGCATTTTCTGCCACATAGTGAACTGAATGAAGATTGACCCATCTTGGTATACAGTACGTAAGATCATGTCTCCTAGCTGTTCTGGAGCTCACTACATAAGTCTATTAGCCTTGAACTCACAGAGATACTCCCGCCTTTACCTCCTAAGTGCTAGGATCATAGACATGCATTACAATACCCAGCTCAGGGGAGTAGGGAGGGGATTGCAATTGAGATGTAACCTGAAGAAATAAAAAATAAATAAGTTAAAAAAAATACCCAGCTCAAATAAGTTTTTAGTTGAATTTGATGACTTTAGGCAATTTTTAGTTACAGGGAGGTTGGAAGAAGTTTAGTGGAGAAAAGTGCTTTTCGAGTGTCATGTTGGTATGTATTAACATGGCGAGAGCATTTTATATTTCTTTTATTTAGATTTGTTTTTTGTTTCGCTTTGTTTGATATTTTTTTAATGGGGGTGGGGGCGGTGCCAGGCTGGCCTGAAACTCATATATTTCAGACTGCCCTCAAAGTGGGTGGTAGTAATCACCCCTGGGTAAGGCCCCTGAGTGTGGAGACAACAATTGTAAGCCACCACATCCCTTGTGTTGAGTTTTTTGAGACAGGATGTACCCTTTATAGTCCTGCCTCTGCCTCACAAGAACTGGAATTACAGTTATATGTTGCATACTGGGTTAAGGGTTTGTATTGGGTTAAATTATCATGTGGAGCTACTAACTGAAGTAATGCTTTAAAATGTGTAAAGGGAAAACTTTCCAGTTCAAAATAGAAAGGTGATTTTTTCACTGAAAAGGAAGCTTGACAGTGTGCTGCGATGTGAGAGGGGTGTTGTAAGTTCAGAAGGCTGTGCATTGTAGTAGAATGAATGCAGTCTGCTCTGTTGTACAAAGACATCACTAAAAGATAGACTTGCTAGGCATGGTGGTGTACTCCTTTAATCCCAGCAGTTGGGAGGCAGAAGCAGGCAGATCTCTGTGAGTTCAAGGCCAGCCTGGTCTACAGAGTGAGTCCAGGACAGCCAGGTCTGTTACACAGAGAAACCCTGTCTGGAAAAACCAAAAACAAAACAGAATAGAACAGACTCCGGAAAATCAGGTGTGAGCAGCTGCCCATACTTCTATCACGAGGCGGGCAAAGGTACATCAGACTTTGAAGATCGCTAAAGTCAAGTATCATGATGCACATGTAGCTCTCAAGGAGCTGAGGCAGGAGGATTATGAATTTTAGAATAGCCTGGGAAGCCAGTTAAGATCATCTCCAAACAATAAGATGACAGAAGTGAGCAGGAACTGTCATGAAGTTGGAAGTTGTTATGTAGATTTGGTGTTCACTAAACCCTGTACACTTGCAGAGCAAGTGCTTTACGCACAGAGCTGTCTCATTAGCCCTTCTTACTTTCTTTGAGTGCTAAAAGATACCAATGTCAATTGGCTGTCACCATAATGCTTGCCTGCCTAGATCCATGTTTATTATTTCATACTTTTTCTGACCATTATCTCCAGCTGTTGGCCTTAGGATGTTCTCAAAGAACACACACACACACACACACACAGATTTATTTATTAGTGGCTTACATGCTGTGGCCCTGGTAATCCAGCAAGGCTGTCTCCTGAGAGATAGTTAGTTGTTTGATCCACAAGACCAGATGTCTCTGCAGTCCCAGTCTGGCTCTGGAATCATGGAGAAGTCCTGGAGCAGCTTGTCTTCAGTCTGTTGGAATCCAGAAGTAGGTTCTAATACCAGTGAGGGAATGCCTCAGCAAGAGGACAGATGAAACTTGTCAGTGAGAGTGATGGTAAGCAGGGAGAAAGCAATAGGTTCCTTCTTCAAGTCCTTTATGTGGGCAGCCATCAGAGAGGGAGAGAAACAGAAAGACTAACAGTAGCACTCCCTTTACTTGATCATGACAGCTAAATAGGGCTCTAGATGCTGCCACATGGTTTCTGTTGGGCAGCATTGCTCCTAATTGAGAGCCAAAGTAATCTAAGGTGAATGTACATTCACTTTTGGAGAAACCACTACAGCCAAGTAAATAGAATGTCTTTTGTGGAGGGCAGGTATCCATGACTAGCTTGTTTTGTTTTGTTTTTAACTAGCCTCAAAAGCTGAGGACCTTGAACTTCTGCTCTTCTTATCTCCACCTCCCTTGTGCCACAAATACAGGTGTGCGCCATCTCTGCTTGTTTATGTGGTGCTGGGGATCACCTCAGGGCTTCCTGAATGCTAGCAAACATCCATTAGCTACGCAGTACTTGAGCACCTTTATTTTATATCCACATAAAAGTAAGAACAAAAGTCTATGTAATTGCTGACAGTAGATACATTGTTAGTGTTAGATTTATTTTTTTATTTTACAAGAAAGGAGATATGTGAGGGGAGCTAATATAATTAGATTTATGTGCAATACATAAACAAATTTTTATCAATATATATAGTAATATTTACATCTTTTTAATTTATTTATTTATTTTTGTTTTTTTGGGTTTTTCGAGACAGGGTTTCTCTGAATATCTCTGGCTGTCCTGGACTCACTTTGTAGACCAGGCTGGCCTCGAACTCACAAAGATCCGCCTGCCTCTGCCTCCCAAGTGCTGGGATTAAAGGCGTGCGCCACCACCGCCCGGCTTAATTTATTTTTTATTTCTTCAAGTTACATCTCAATCACAATCCCCTCCCTACTCTCCCCTCCAGTCCCACCCTTCCACCCTCTTCCCCCTCAGCCCCCAATCTCTTCCCTTTTGTTTTTAAGTTTAAGGTATATATTTCCCCCACAACAGCTCCCCCTTTCAGTCCAACAAATAGTTCTTTCTCTTATAACAGTAAATACAATACAAAACAACAGAAATAAATAGGCCACAATTATGAGAGTTATATGGCTTAGCATACATTCCCAATGTCCAGTCCATATGTATTTGGCACCTGACTTTAACATTCTACTATCTAACCATCTCCATAAGTTTAAAGTTCTGTATCTAATTCAGCTTTCATAGTAACTTACATCACCATTTTAAAAACATCTTCTTAGATCCAGAACACCCTCTTGATTCCTAAACAACTCAAAACTTAACTATGAGACTCTAGCTGTCTATTCTTCAACCACCTCAGAGACCTGAGAGGGATAAATATATCTGATTATATAGGAAGTGCAGGGCCCGCAGCTTCCAAAACTAAGAAATGACATACCAGTGGCTGCCTGGACAGTTCCCATTTTCTCTCCGTTCATTATAGCATCAATCTTCAGGCGTTTGGCCCCATTTCTCTGACAGACATTGATTGTAGAGCAGGAATTATGAAGGACTTGCCTACCCTGTCTTGGCAGAGCTAGGCTGTCGACTTACCTGCTTCCAAGTTTTGTCCTTTTTGGACAGCATTCTGTCTACAGTTGAAGCAAGGGGTTTTTCTTGCCAAGAGATAGGCTTGCCACTAATTCAACCATCTCCCACTGGAGATTCTTCGATGCTCATCTTCTACTTGGAGTAGAATAGGGGGTGCTGTCAGGAGCTGACATGTCTCAATATCAAAAGATCTAAAGTTAAGAAAACATCTTTGAATGCCATATTCTGCAGATCTCTTGAGGTTTTAGAAGATGCCCTATCTGTCTCTTATATTTAGATAATATTTACATCTTTTGACAATCAAAATACAGTAATAAAAACATAAAACAATTTTAAATTCTTACCAACAGTACTAAATAATGTATACAAAATAACCTTAAATTTAACCTTAATTTCTATAAATATACAAAATATTATATGCAAAATAATCTATTTCATCAATAAAATAATCTTACATTTCTATAAATGTAAATGAAGTAATCTTATTTTTTAATAATACAGAGAGAAAGAAAGGAAAAAAGAGACCCCTGAATCCACCCCTTTTGCTCGCTCAATACCAATCCACTCTCATATCCATTCATCATATCCATTCTTCCATTCAGACGACACATAACATATAACAAAAAAAATTTTTCATCCCACCTCTTGGGAATGGAGGTGAAAATATTTTTTGGGTACCCTTTAAAAATTGAGATATTGGCCAATTCCCAGGACAGCTAGCTATAGCTTTTGTTGTCCAGTCTCTGTATGATCAATTATTTTGGACTAGCCCTTTTAAAATTGATTTGCATTCACGTTTTTTAAAAATTAGTAATTGAATTGAAGCAGTCTGTTAAGCTGAATCATTTGGCCTGTTTTTCTTGTGATTATTGTCATTTAATCTTTGGTTCTGAAAGTAAATTTTTTTTCTCTTAAGTTTGAGGAGAAAGGCATGAATTAATTTTGTAAGTTCATTTGAACCATAAACTCCATCCATGCTAAATGAAAGAAACGTCATCTGCGCTAAATGAAAGAATGGAATATTATTAACATCAGACAGTTAATAAAATACTCTTACTATGTGAAGACATTTATGTCTCAACTAATAGGAAGTTCTCCCTGGTCAGATCTAATCTTTCTAAGTTTTGTTGGTAACCACATTTTTTTCTATATTTCATCAATAAATATGTAATCTATATTTCATCAATAAAATAATCATACATTTCTATAATTTTTTTTGTTATATGTTATGTGTCTTCTGGGATGAATGGATATAAGAGTGGATTGGTATTAAGCAAGGAAAAGGGATGGATTCAGGGATCTCTTTTGTCCTTTCTATATTATTAAAAAATAACATTATTTCATATGCTTATGCGCGTCCCCATCTTAAAACTTTTGCAGGTTTCCATTCTAATGTCAAAATATTCTTATAATATATTGGTTTATTTAGTTCCTAAGTTTTTTCTGTAACCCAGTGTCTCTCCTCTGCAGAGGTGCCTTTCTCACCAACATTCAAAATTTTCAATTGTTACTAAAGCATTATGTAATCTCTCCCTGGGATTCTTTCATTCTCAGTTGGTAGAGCATGAGACTCTTAATCTCAGGGTTGTATGTTGGAGCCCCATGTTGGGCACCACTTGTGGCAAAGTGGCTTTTATTATTTTTATATTATTCACTCTAATTATTTTATTGTACTTAATTCCACTATTTCTCTTCCACCCCTTGTTCCTCCCAACCCCCCAACACTTAAGTGGGAGAGAAAGAAGGTTAGAGGGAGAAAGGACGTAGTTCTCTTTAGACTTCTTCCTGTTCATAAGGGTCATTGGGTTTTTGGGGGGCAATACCAGTCTCAGTAGAAGTCTAGGAGACAGCAGCAGGAAGAACAAGCAGCAGTTTGGGGGAGCACCAGCAGCCAGGAGAACAGCAACCTCTTTCTTCTTTGTAGCCCTTTCTTTGTAGCCACTTTTCTCCTACTTCTTTGTAGAGCCCCCTTCTCCTTGGGACTCGAGCTTTTTATCCCTTTCTCAAGTCCTCTGAGTTAAAACTTGCTCAGCTGATTAAGCCACACCCCTGCTAGCTTGCAAGACAGTTTAATACTTTGCACCTGTGTCTTAAGCAGCCTCACATCTGGGATTAAACAAAAACATTCTCATAATTGGTTATTTTGATAAACTCATACCACACAGGGCTATACAGAGAAATCTTGTCTTGAAAAACTAAATAAATAGGGGGCTGGAGAAATGGCTCAGTGGTTAAGAGCACTAAAAAGACCAAGGTTCAAATCCCAGCACTTGAAAGGCAGTTTACAGCTGTCTGTAATGGCCAGGTGTGGTGGCCTACACCTTTAATCCCTGCACTGGGGAGGCAGAGGCAGGTGGATCTCTGTGAGTTCAAGGCCAGCCTGGTCTACAAAGTGAGTCCAGGACAGCCAAAGGATAAACAGAGAAACCTTGTCTCAAGAATGCCCCCCAAAACAAAAAACAAAACCCAAATAAATAAACAATCCAAAGTAATAATATTTAGGTTTGTGAAGTTTTTTTTCCACCCAATCAAAAGAAGCTGATTTTTTTTTTCTAACATAGGGACTGTCAATATTATATTGGGAAAAAATTCATTATATTGCTTTTTTTCAACTTACCTTTTTTTTTTTTGACTTTTCAATTTGATACTTATTCTCTTGTGGAATGCTAGGTTTAGTATTACAGCATGGTTCAACTGTACTTTCATAGCAGTCGTCATTAAATATTCAACCAACCTTTTTCAATATTTAAAATGACAAACCCATAGACATAAATGGTTGCTTTAGTTTAGCATGACGTCAGAAATAGATGTGGCAGCTATTGTGCATTTGTGGTAGGGAGCACACATTTGATAATGGTGTATTTGTGAGCCTTACACAGATCCTTTTTCCTGTGCCTCGAGGGAGTTGGGATCAAAGATATGCCCAACTCTTAGCTGACATTTGTCAGGAAAAGGAACTTTGTAGGAACATGAAAGACACAAAGGGGTTTTTCTTTTTTGTTTTGGGCAGCGGTGGTGGGGTGTTAATTAGAAATGTGCTACTTGGTCCTGTGTGATGTTGTGTGAGTCAAAGGAGGGCTGGACTGTGGTCTACTATCCCAGAGGTCCTAGGCTTAATGGCTCTGACAGAGAAAATGAAGACAGGACTGGAAGTAAAGAAGGAGCAGGGTGTTGGGGGTAGATTTGTATTGGCTTTTTTGGTCATCATTGTTTTTCTTAAGCAAACTTTTTATGACCTTCTTAGACACATGTTGTAATTTGGAGTATCAGACAGTCCCTGTGGTCCCCTCCTTCTATCTTGATTCCATATCTTATGTTAGAGATGGAAACTAGGTGAAGGGAAAGTCATGTGACAGCTAAACTCTGAAGGATAAGTCATATTCCTGGGCCTGAGAAAGTAGAATAATAGCTCAGAGTTGCTGGAGGGGTTGGGGCACGGTGTGAGACAGCTTTGAGAAGCAGGGTCAGAGTCAAATCACAAAGAACCTTGGAGACCTCACGAGTTGGCTGAGGAGGTTTGATTTCCTATTAATGTGTTTCTTTTTCTTTCCTGCAGTACCAAATATGCCCCAACAGCGACAAGACCAGCATCATCAAAGCACCATGATGCACCCTGCCTCAGCAGCAGGACCACCCATTGTAGCCACCCCACCCGCTTATTCCACTCAGTATGTTGCCTATAGCCCTCAGCAGTTCCCCAATCAGCCTCTGGTTCAGCACGTGCCGCATTATCAGTCTCAGGTAAGGCCAGTAGGGCCACCACCTCCTTTTCCTCCTTGGAAACGTCTCATTTCAACTGTTTATATGTTTATGGCTTTTTTTACTTGGTTTTATGGTATCAAAATAGTTGAGGATTTGGGGCTTTTTAAATATGTATCTCTGCAAATTAGAATTATAGTAATTTTTCTTAGATTTCTATTTATTTTTATTTTACATGTGTCATTGTTTAGCCTGCATGTATGCATGTGCACCACATACATGCCTGGTGCACTCAGCTAGGTGGAGAGGTGGCTCTTGCAGAGGGCCCGAGGGTTCAGGTGGCTCACTGTAACAAAATATTTTTATTTATAAACACTTATGTTTATTAATACCTAATAAACATCTTTAAAATACCTAAATCCTATAATCTAAAACCTGTAATCTATCTAAGAGCACCTTAATACCTATCTACTAACACTAACCCTATTTTAATTTCCTTAAAAGGATATTAATAGTCTTATCGCAGGTTCATACAGGATAACCTGATTTATGGCAGACCCTTTCAAGCTTAGTGTCCATTGAACCTAACCTAGCCAGTTCGCAAGGCCAGTTTATTTCAACCACCAATTTGTAGCCGGTTTATAAAGTTAGTCTGTTCCAGCTGTCACACTGGGGACAGCTAGGGCAGCTTCCAAACTCTGCTTGCCTCTCTCACTCTTCCAGCACTCTGGAGCCCCAGGACACTCACCTTTAAGGAACGCAATCCTTAATCTCTTGCAATCCCACAGCAACCGACAGTTTCAGAAGCCACACCCCTTCAACAGGGCAGTTCACAGAACTATGGTCTCAACTGCACTCTATCCATTTCAGCAACCCAAAGGGACACCAAGCTCCTCCTTATGTGTTGCCAGATGCTAAGCTGAACTGCATATTAATTCACTAAAGAGGCCTAACTTCTACCACAGCTCACTATCATCTGTAACTTCTATTTCTGGAAATTTAACACCCTCCTTTGGTCTCTCCATGGGCACAGTGCACAAACAAATAAGTAGGTACTTGCCCATATACATAAAATATATGTCTTAAAGTAAAAAGAAAAAAAGGGTTTCAAGAGGAAGTATCCAAGAAATAGAACTCTAAAGTGTTTTGGAGAACCACGAAGTTAGGAAACAGAAGTGACTGGGCCTGAGTTATCGATAGCCCAGTGAGGCATGCTTCCTGCTCTCGAAAGGGCCCAGGCATGGTTCCCAGCACCACATGGCACTTCACAGCCTCCTGTGACTCCAGCTCCAGGAGATTTGATGCCTCACCCATGCACCAACACAAGACATGTGTGTACACATACACACAATGAATCTTTTGAAAACAAGAATCTTAGGGGCTGGAGAGATGGCTCAGTGGTTAAGAGCACTGGCTGTTTTTCCAAAGGTTCCGGGTTCAAATCCTAGCACCTGCATGGCAGTTTACAGCTGTCTGTAATGGCCAGGTGTGGTGGCACATGCCTTAAATTCCAGCACTTCCAGCAGAGTCAGGAAGATCTCTGAGTTCAAGGCCAGCCTGGTCTACAGAGTCAGCTCTAGGACACCAAGGGCTCTTATAAATCTTGTCTTGAAAAACCTAACAAACAAACTTAAATCCACATCATTCATTTTAGTGTAATATTCTTTTCTTCATTTTTTGTCTAAATACAGCATCCTCACGTGTATAGTCCTGTCATCCAAGGTAATGCCAGGATGATGGCACCACCAGCACACGCACAACCTGGCTTAGTGTCTTCCTCAGCAGCTCAGTTCGGGGCTCACGAGCAGACACATGCGATGTATGGTACGAAGCATTTCATTGTTTTGTGTGTATGACCATAGATGTTTAAAGATAGCCTGAGGGTAGGGGTGGGGGGGGCACTAAGGTGGGAGGATCACCTAAGCCCAGTGGTTAGAGACAAGCCTAGGCAACATAGAGACCCTACCTCAAAAAGCAAAAAGGAGTAAAAATAACCTGACTCTTTGTGACGTTAAGTGTTGGGAGTCTTATAACAAAAACAACTTATATTGACTCATAAGTATTGGCAATTTATTTTTACTTTGTACCTGCAGTTCCTCTGTCTTGACATGTTTCTCCTTTAAAATTGATGAAATGAGCTGGGTGTGGTTGCACATGCCTACAATCCTAGCACTTGGGAGGCAGAGGCAGGTGGATCTCTGAGTTCGAGGCCAGCCTGGTCTACAAAGTGAGTCCAGGACAGCCAGGGCTCCATAGTGAGACCCTGTTTCAGGAAAAAAGGAAAAGCAAAAAAAAAAAAAAAAAAATGGCATGTAAAGAGCATCTCTGGGGGAAAGAGGTACGTTCCTTCCCTCCTGCCCAGGTCATTCCACATCTCCTGCCTAAGCCTTGCAAAGAAGGGTGTACCACTGTTCCTACTTCCCCCTCTTACTATGTAGAGTCAGCAGATGGCCTGACAGTATGCTTGTATTACTTTTACAGTACACCTTAAATTACTCCCAAGTTTAAATGACATCAGTATACCAAACCTAACACATAATTATTTTTCCTAGTGACATTTTGAAACTTTTGGAGTATTAGATAAGTTTTATTCATACAGTTAAAAAGTGTACACTATGGGACAGGTCATAAGTGCATGCAACAGTACAGACATTGTGTCTAATCTTTTTAGTTTGATGCCTTAAATGAGCATATGCAGGACTATTAAGTTTATAGGTTCTGGTAAACACTTGATCATTTTTGGTGGTTTAGCATTTTGCATGTTGACTAAGACTGGGATTGGGTACCCTGAGCGGTCTCCCTGTGTGACCACATGCGTGCATTCTGAGTGGACACATACCTGTTACCAGGGTTCGTTAGTAGTTAGGATACGAGCCATGAAAGACATTTGACTTTATAAAAATTTGAAGTCTGCTTGTTCCACATTAGTACTTCAAGCTTTCAATCATCGTCTAATTATTATTAAGCACTAAGCATTTGAAGTAAAGAGTAGGGCATAGGGCAGTTGCTGTGCTTTAGAAAACACTTCTTTGGAGAAATCCATCTGTCGGCCAGGCATGGTGAGCATGCCTGTAGACACCAGGAAAAGGAGAATCAGACATTCAGAGTCCAGCCTGGGTGGCATAGCAAGACCCTGTCACAATAAAAGTCCCTGTGTAATTTGATATATGAAGTGACAGCCTGGCTTTGTCATGATATGCCTGTCCTTCAGGGTGTGTTTAGTGGTGCCTTCTGGGACTAGGTCAGCCCTTGTATGGAAAGGCTCTGCTGATGCCTCTTGCTGGCTTTCCTGTACCTTGCATGCAGGTCTGCAGCTTTCTGGCTTGTCAAAGGCTTGGTTGAAGAAATTCTTAGATGTTTGGACTTTTTTGCTTACTGTATGATAAGTACAAGAGACACTTCTTTCCTCATGTTTTCTGGTATGTCCCCATTAGATTAAGAGGAGACATTGAAGAAGTTTCTAGTGCTTTTAGGAACAACCAATGTGTGGCTGCCAATGCAATGGTATACAAAAGCTGCCTGCCTGTAGGCAGGACAAGGCAGCGGCTCACCCAGGTTTGCTTTTGTCCTGCAGGTCCTAGAACTAACTGCACACTAAGAAATGAATGGTTTGGGGGGTTTTGTTTTGGTTTTTGGTTTTTTGTTGTTGTTTTTTGCAGTCGGGAGTCATTTTTTAATAGTCACACAAGTTTATCAGTACTTTGTCGGTCATTTCAGTTATTTTGGTTGTTCCACAGATCAGTTATGCCAAACATACATGTTTTATGGAAATGCTAAGTTTATGTTCATTTTCTTTGTAAATACTAGAATGTGTTGTTTCTGGCCATGCTCTGTAGATTTTGCAATGTTTCGATGCTTTGTTTCAGTTGCTGCTGATGTCAAGTAACCTTTTTGTTGACAGTTACTGGTACAGTAAAGGCAGAGGCCCTCTTGTTCAGGGGGACTTCATGGTGTCTCTGACCTTACACTCTTTCTAAGACTAATGTTAATAACCTCACCTTGTTGCCCCTGCCCTCCTAAGAGGTCATTATAACTTCTGTTGTCCTCACATCCAGTCTCCTGCTCATCTGAGCTAGTATTACAGCAATGGTTCCATTTTCAGGAACAATGACAATAAAGCTGTCTGACAAGTCAGCCAGAAGAATTTAATATATTCTTCCTTTCTCCGCTCCCACCAAAAAAGACAGGTTATCTCTGTGTAGCCCTAGCTGTCCTGGAACTTGCTATGTAGGCCAGGCTTGCCTTGAACTCACAGACATACGTATCTGCACTCAGCTTCTTGAGTGCTGGGATTAAAGGTGTGCACAGTCACACCCAGCTAAATATTTTTTTTTTTTTTTTTTTTTTTTTTTGGTTTTTCGAGACAGGGTTTCTCTGTGTATCTCTGGCTGTCCTGGACTCGCTTTGTAGACCAGGCTGGCCTTGAACTCACAGAGATCCGCCTGCCTCTGCCTCCCGAGTGCTGGGATTAAAGGCGTGCGCCACCACGCCCGGCTTGCAGCTAAATATTTTTAACATGTAGTTTAATGAAGATAAGTTTTTTAAGTACAATAAGCATAAAGAAATAAAATTCCCCTATCCTCTTGCCTCACATCGTCTTGATAATACTGGAATGCATTCTCCCAGGTACCTTAATTATTCTCTTTTATACAGGCACACTTTAGTGAGAATGGTGTGATACTTATGTTTATATTTTTGTATCATGAACCTTAGGAGTCACTACCAACAGTCTGTGACATTTGTGTTGGCTGTGTAAAATTACGTATCATGAATTTGCTTTAAGTTTTGCTTTATCTGGATACATTGTTTATATCAAGGCTGTTTGATGGATGCCATGTTGGTCTTTTAACAGTTATTGGTTCTATATCAGATAATAATCTTATTCTTTTTATTTAAGCAAGTCAGCGTGCGGACTTGCTACCTCAGTACAGAAGGAAAGCCTTCCGGTTCAGTCCTGTTCTCTTGTAAATCTCTGCAGCAATGCTTGTTTACAGTGCTGGTCACCCCCTGTCAAAACGAATCGCACGTGAATCCAAAAGATCACTGAATATGTCGGCCTTTCCAGAACACCAGGATGCGCACCTCAAGAGGCTAATTTACCTTTCTATTTCCCAAATTCAGCATGTCCCAAATTACCATACAGCAAGGAGACAAGCCCTTCTTTCTACTTTGCCAGTGAGTTGGGTTTTTTTATACTAATTTTAATTAGACAGTAAACACTATGTAAGGATAACTTGTTAGAGAATATTTTCTTTCTACCAGACAGAATCATTCAAAGTATGCATGTCTGGGCTGGGGATGTGGCTCAGTGGTGGAGTATGCACCAGGCCCTGAATTTATTCCCTAGTACAAAAGAAAAAAAAAAAAAGATAAAGAATTGTGGATATATTTGTGTTTGTATAATTCAGAGTTTTGACCGCCCGGCCGAGAACATTCTTAACTGAGGACTAAATGTTGGGCTGTTTTGGAATTACTACTCATTACCAGATACAGAGTTTTGGAAACATTGACCTCAAATTTTCATTAATTGTGCCAAGCCTCGGTATCCAAAATTTCTTGCTATTTTTTGGTTCCTGGGATAAGTTAACAAATGGAGTCCTTTCAGATGCTCTTAGGAAAGTAGTCTTGTTGAGACTGTACGTGAGAGCTTTAAGGACACAGTTTGGGGTCCAGAGGCAGTTCTCCTCACCATCCTGCTGGCTCTGTTAGACTCATCTTCCTGGCAAAAAGCTGAAATCTTTATCATCCCCAAGCACTAACAGACTGAAAGAAATGCACACTAAAGCCAGCAGCTGCCATTGGGGATTTCAGTTGCCACAGTGTCCTGCCCCTATTCCACTGCCATTTTGCCCTGGTTTGGTTAGTTGTCTTTTATCCCTTCTGCCCCCTAAAATATCCTCCTTTGAGTCATGTCCCTTTTTGGAACACTGTTCAAGTTGGGGATCCTGTTGTACTTACCTCCAGTGTTTGCAAGTGCTGGTGACCACAGACTTGTGCATCCAGGGTCCAAATGACAGAACCTGTTGTAGATGAAGAAACATGTGGCCCTGTGGACTGAATTTACTTCTGTTAGCCACTTGACTTAGAGGGTCTGTTTTTGGAATGTAGTTAATGTTAAAAAGAGTTGACCATTTCTGCTCTGGTTTTTACCTTTTCCCATCTGCTCCTTCCCTCCCCCATCCCCCATTGTTTCAGCCCACTTTGTATCACTCTTAGCTTTGCTGTTAATGGAATCACAGTGTCAGGTTCCCATTTCCCCAGTTTCTGGTGAAAAAATTGTGTAGGCCCCTTTGAGCCAGAAATTTAGCAGATGGAAACATCTATAACGATGCTCCTGAAAGTACTGTTGCAGCTTTGCTCTGCTCCCGGCATCTCTGCTTTTCATTTCTAAGGACTTGTTACTTGCTTTTTATAAGGAAGGTGAGCTCTGTTTCTCTTTGGGGTCTTTATAGACAAAGCCTGTGTAGATCTAGCCATTGTGGGTTCCCTACAGCATTGGTGCTGTGCATTTATGCCATATAAATTAGAAAACTGACTGTGGAGATACTTAGTTAAGATGCATAACGGTGGGCCTGGAGAGACAGCTCAGCCGCTAAGAGCACTGGCTACTCTTGCAGAGGACCCAGATTTGGTTCCTAGCACCTACATAGCTGCTCACAGCTATGTATAACTATAGTTCCAGAGGATCCCTTGCCCTCTTCTGGTCTCTGAAGGGCACTGCACACATGTATTGCACGGGCTTACATGCAGGCAAAACACTCATGCATACAATGAAAATAAATCTTTTTTTTTTTTTTTTAATGTATAATAGGGCCAGCAAGGTGGCCCAGTCATAAAAATGCACTTTCTGTGAGAGCCTGGCAGCTACAGTTCGGTCTCCAGAGTAATCGCAAAAGGAGAAAACCAAACCTGCTGACTTCCACATGAAAACTGTATCACATTCCTCCAGTCCTACCCTCTGGCATACACGGACACCAATAATGATGATTTTAAGGTTTTTAAGCACATATGTAGAGTTGGACATGATGCTAGCAAGACTGCTGCTTCAAGAGGCTAAAGCAGGAAGTTTGGGGCTAGTCAGGCAGTGTAACAAGACCTTGTATATAAAAATAAAATTTAAAAGTGGATGTGGTAGCGGAATTATGACCCTACTACATGAGAAGCTAATGCGGGAAGGCCTCTTAGAAGTTCAAGGCTGGAGAGATAACTCAACTGTTAAGAGCACTGGCTGTTCTCCCAAAGGATCCCAGTTCAAATCCCAGCACCCACATGGCAGTTCACAGCTATCCTTGAAGGTCAGGCATGGTGGCACACATCTTTCAAGGCCAGCCTGGTGTACAAAAGTGAGTCCAGAACAGCCAGGGGTGTTACACAGAGAAACCCTGTCTCAAAAAAATAAAAGTTCAAAGTCATCCTCAGCTACCTGGTAAGCTTGAGGGTAGCTTGGGCTCCATTATATGATACCTCTAATTAATTATTAACTTTTAAGAACATGGCTAAAGGATCAGTGGTAGACTATATACTTCGTGTGTAGGAGGCTCTGACGTCAATCCTCAGCATAAAATAGAAGTGAGTGAATGGTAAAGCTACTTCCCCTGGCTGGGTGTGCTGTGCTGCTGCGAGTCCACTTGAAAGATGGGCTCAGGAGGATGGTGGCTTCCGGCCAAGTTGAGCTATGAAAGAAAAAGAAAAACCCTTCAGCTCTCTTTCCAGGTGACATCAAGAAGTTTTAATGTATGTGGTTTTAAAATGAGATATTTGGACCAGTCTTCCCCATCCAGCCACCTAGTGTACATTAGCAGACCCTGTCTCAAAAAAGAAAAGTAACTTTAAGAACTTTGGTGGTTATGGGAACTTTTCATAGTCGGTGAGTTAGAAGACACAGACTGCTCTGCAACTCACAGAAACCATCACATTGAAAACATCGTGAGATTAGGCTGCTGTGGATTCTCGCTACCATGTCTGTTGACTCAAAGCTTTACCAGGGTCTAAACAAAATTGCCTTCATCAGTCTCACCTGGGTACTCAAGGACATGGTGACAGCTGTGGCTTTGGCAGTTGGATGCACAGGTCATCCCAGCTCTGGCATTCTGCTTTGGCCTTTCAGATGGCATTCACCATTCAAAACAACATGTTGGTAATAGAGTGCCTGCCCTGCCCTGCCCACCCTTTGACAGCTCAGGAATGTTTACTGTCTCTAACTCTGCACCACTGAGGTGATGAACAGCCAGAGTCCTGCATGCTGACCTTAAGTGTTTTTGCTTCTCTGCCACATCCCATCTGTGTCTGCAGATATATAACCTGAAGAACATGAAAGTACTATGACAACATGTGTGTGTGGCTTGGCTGTGGAGGGCCAGGGGTCTGGTGCTGGTAGACCTGTGGCTTGAAAACTCTCCATTTTCTGCCGATTAATAAGTCTGTGCTCAGGAGCTGTCCAGAGTCACTGGAGCACTGAGACCTTCCTGGGCTTTTCATTGTCAGCCTGCTGCTTTGTGAAGGCACAAATTCACTTGTTCTCCTTGTGGCACCAAGCCTGGGCCCTGACTGAGTGGGTCAAGGTCTGCCTCTACAGCTTAGTCTTTATCATCACTCTTAACAGACTTGTGTTTCGTTTGGTGTTTTTTAGGTAGGAGGATGGGTGGTCATTGTTGTCCCAGGCTTCATTAGGACCTCCTCAGTAGGGAACACAGTGGTGGAGTGGGTGCTGTGATCGATTGAAATGGCAGTGACCTTGTCCTTGTTTCCAGCTGACCCTCTCCCAGCTTCACTGGAGTGCAGTGTTGAGGGACCACTCGAGGGCAGTAGTATGGCGAGGGTAGCTGGGCGATGGCCTTGAACGAGGCTGCACCTGTCTTTGTATGGGCCAATGCGATTGCTTCTGCCTGTGCTTTTAAGCCTCCAGGAGAAACAGGGACTATCTTGAGGAAATTCAAATTACCTCAGTGTTAATGTGGAGAGCTATAGCATGCGAGTGAAATGTTGGCCTTGTTAAGAACGGCTCTTCTATTTCCCAGACTGTGCCTGATGGAAGTGGCTGCAGAGAATGGCAGTGGCGTGGGCTAGATTGGAGTGGTTGGGAAAGCCCTGTCAGTGAGGCACAGTGAGCAGGCTGACTGTGGTCTTCAGTGCGTGTCAATTGTACACATTCCTTTTCCTTTCGCCTCAGTTTCCACGGGCTCCCTTGCTCAGCAGTATGCGCATCCTAATGCCACCCTGCATCCACATACTCCCCATCCTCAGCCTTCGGCCACTCCCACCGGACAGCAACAAAGCCAGCATGGTGGAAGTCATCCTGCACCCAGTCCTGTTCAGGTAAGGAGAGGGAGGCATGGCCTATGCATGCATAGCTGCTTCCTTGTCCCTGCTACTTATAAGCTCCATGTGATCCCGATATATAGGGTAGCCATCTTTATATAGCTGTGGGCAGATGTAGATACAGGGGAGGCCTTGAAAATGTTAGGTCAAGTAAGCCATACCCTAAGAGTAAATTCCAGAAACATGAGTTTTAAGAAGCTGATTTACCAAGCCAGGCGTGGTGGCACACACCTTTAATCCCAGCATTCAGGGAGGCAGAGGCAGGTGGATCTCTGTGAGTTTGAGGCCAGCCTAGTCTACAAAGGGAGTCCAGGACAGTCAGGACTCAAAAAAAAAAAAACCAAAAACCCAGGAGCTGGAGAGATGGCTCAGGGGTTAAGAACACTGGTTGTTCTTCTGAAGGACCCAGGTTCAAATCCCAGCACCTACATGGCAGTTCACAGCTGTCTGTAATTGCCGAGTGTGATGGCGCGCATCTTTAAGCCCAGCACTCAGGAGGCAGAGGCAGGTAGATCTCTGTGAGTTCAAGGCCAGCCTGGTCTACAGAG
>CAJQZJ010004765.1:5332991-5374590 GCA_907164525.1 Lophiomys imhausi
GGTTTCTCTGTGTATCCTTGGCTGTCCTGGACTCACTTTGTAGACCAGGCTGGCCTCGAACTCACAAAGATCCGCCTGCCTCTGCCTCCCAAGTGCTGGGATTAAAGGCGTGCGCCACCACCGCCCAGCTCACTCTCTGGAATTTCATTCCTGAGGCCAAGCAATAATGCTGTTGGCTTCTTCAGTCATATGTGCTAGCTGGGCACTTAATGCCTCTGACATCTTGTCAGTTATTCCACCTCAGCTTGTTTGGATTTATGACTACACAGTTGAGACTTGGGCTTGAGTGCCCAGAAAAACCATGTGGACAGGAGGTGCCTCATGCTCTCCTTCCTGCACCTCCCCAGTGTGGTTGTGTGCCTGTGTACTTGCACACATGCTGTTGCTTTCGTTGTGTGGAGCTTTGAGTCTATTGGCTTCTCAGTAAAGAAGTTTCCCATTGCTTTGCAGCACCATCAGCACCAGGCCGCCCAGGCTCTTCATCTGGCCAGTCCACAGCAACAGCCAGCCATTTACCATGCAGGGCTGGCACCAACCCCACCTTCCATGACACCTGCCTCTAATACACAGTCTCCACAGAGCAGTTTCCCAACAGCACAACAGACAGTCTTCACCATCCACCCTTCTCATGTTCAACCGGCATATACCACCCCACCCCACATGGCCCACGTACCTCAGGTAAACCAGCACTAGCCAAGTTTCTGTGCAGGCCACATAGGGTGTGGTGTTTGTCAGATAAGCAGCAAGGAGCCAGATGCTCCCCAAGCCAGGAAACCCTGTGTGTGGTGCCATCTGCCTGTCTCCCTTTTCTGCTTAGTACGTGGTCTTCTGGGCCTCAGTGAATGTTGCTATGATTTCGTGATGGGTCAATGAAATTGTGATTTAGCATTTCCCAGCTGAGACCTTTAAAACTCTCCGAGTCTGGAATGCACCCCAGTCCTTTCCTTTCTGTGTCTGCTTCGCTCCGTCTCTCTAGCTTCACCACCATGTGTATATGTGTACACATACAGACACACCTACACACACACATGGGAGCCTGAGGGCAGGATGGCAGGCAGGCCTTCAGTGGTTCTCAGCTCTCTGAAGTGACTGCACTGGACCTTTTATCTTGAGTGTTAAGTCACACGAATTCTGAGAAGTGTCTCAGTTGTTGGCCTGGTTACCCTCTATCTGCTGCAATCCTGTGTTGTGCTTCCTGAGCCCTTGGCCTTGGACTGTGGTGCAGGGTAACTGATGCTCAGGGTAGCCCCAAGATCATCCGTAGCTTTCTTTCCCCCAGTGCAGTCTGAGGTTGAAAGGTGTGCTGACAGAGCCAGGGAGGCACTCTCTGCAGCTATTAGTGTAAGGTGGCTGCATCAGATGTGTCCCTGAGGTGGGTCTCAGAAGAGTTACTGAGTGATTCCATTTCCTGTCACGGTGTGCCAGGGAGGCTCTGGCAAGGTGTGAGCTACAGGTGCTGTGTAGCTGGGTCTCTTGCAGAAGGCTAGCTTGTTACTAGGTGTCCTTACCCCAGTGCTAAGGGCCTGTAGGATATACTCCTGTTGACTGGCTGGCGACAGTGGGGGGGAGCCAGTTTGGTCAGTGTGCTTTGGTGGAGTGAGTCAGGGCTCTGTGTCTAGTAGAGGCTGTGAATTTATGTGTTGAGATGGGCTCACCCAAAACCTCACTCGCGTGTTTGTGTAGAAGTGTAAGAGGCTAACAGGGAAAGCAGAGAGCCACGAGCCTGTTTGAAGGTATAAACCAGCGCCTCGCTGGGGTGATTGTTGAGAGAGGTGCACAGGATGGGAGGCAGGAAGCAGCCTCTTCCTGCTCTGCCCACTCCCTGCAGAGCCCAGGTTGAGCTTGCCAACTGGTCAGCCAGCATCACCTTTCTAACTTAAACTTACTGCCGCTTGGTACGGAGCACCAGGCTGACCGAGCTTCAGATCGCTCTCATGTCAGTGGAGCCATTAGGTGCAGCCTTTGCTCCGTCAGCCAAGCTTTTAGAGTGAGGGCCCAAGTGCTGTCTCACCGTACTTCTGGGGAACCCGTCGCGGCTGGGGAAGGGCGGAAGAGGAGACAGGACGCTGCTGGGGAGGCAGTCCCTCACAGGCTCTTGTCAGTTGCTTTCTGACTTGAAAGGGGCATTGATACCTTTGGCTCTGTGCCATAGCAAGCTAAGAAAGTGCCCTTTCCACCCCAGTAGAGAGGCCTGCTCTTGGTGAGACCTTGCCCTGTGTGGGAATCTAAGCAGACATGCTGGGGACTAGGAGGCTGTGGCCAACTTCCCCATCTCATTCAACCCTGCAGGATCTGCCTCAAGGTGACTACGAAGTCCATCTTGCCCCTTCTTGAGCCCTAGTCCAATGAAAGGAACAGTTGACTTGTTTTAAGACGGAGGTGTTGCCTGTATGCGTAAAAGAGCTCTCTGTTTCAGGCTCATGTACAGTCAGGAATGGTTCCTTCTCATCCAACTGCCCATGCGCCAATGATGCTCATGACGACACAGCCACCCGGCGGTCCCCAGGCCGCCCTCGCTCAAAGTGCACTACAGCCCATTCCAGTCTCGACAACAGCGCATTTCCCCTATATGACGCACCCTTCAGGTGAGGCGTGTGTGTGCAGGGGCCGCCGGGGCTCCCCAAGCATTCTGTTTGCACAGGTAGAATGGCAGGCAGGACCAGTGCTTCGGGCTCCAAACCTGACTAGCAAGGCCCATCCAAGCGTGCACAGGAGGGATCGTGGTGGTCAGGGAGCATCAGGGCTCAAGGCCTCTGGAGCTGAGTCTGTGTGTGTTCTGCTGGAATCAGGGTTGGCTTGAGAAGCAGCAGCCTCATTCTGGGTAGCTGATGCATGACGAGGACTCAGTTGGCCTTCCTGGTTATGTATGATAGGCTGGACAGGGCAAGCGTGTTCCTTCCTGAGTCCTTATAGGCTGATGTGGGGGGTTTATGCCCATGGCCGAGTTTGATTGTAGCTTGGAGAAGAGCACTGATGGGCACGTGCTGTGTGCGGACTGGTTTGAGTGTAGTTTTAGCCCCAGCCTGTGCCCCGACACAGGACGCCATGATGTCTCTGTACTAGATGGCTGCTGTAAGGACACCTGTCTCTCCTGTGACTTGGAAAGCAGTGGTGCTCGGCTAGTGTTAGTGGGAGGGGGTGTGAAGGCCTGTGCTCCTGCCCCACAAGCCCAGGTCCAGGACTTGCATCTGAAGTGGTTTACGTCTGACTGGTTCGTTTCTCCTCACCCCACTTCCCTCCCCAACCCCACCTTGGCTGCAGCTGCGGGGAGGGGGCAGCATTGAGCCTCCAGTCTTAGTCAGCTAGCACAAGCATAGTTGGCAGTCATGTGCTGCAGACACTGGGCTGGTGGGCAGTGATGCCTGTGTTGTTTAAATAGCCACTTTTCTTTTTACAGTGCAAGCCCACCACCAACAACAGCTGTAAGGCTGTCCTGGAGGAACCGAAAGGCCAAATTCCCTCCTCCCTTCTACTGCTTCTGCCAACTGGAAGCACAGAAAACTAGACCTTCATTTATTCTGTTTTTTAAAAAGATACACTGATTTAACATCCGATAGCAATGCTAACAGTTCACTTGCAGTGGAGGATGTTTTGGACCGAGTAGAGGCATGTAGGGACTTGTGGCTGTTCCAAAATTCCATGTGCTGTTGCAGGGTCCCGCAAGTACCCAGCTCTGCTTGCTGAAACTGGAAGTTATTTATTTTTTAATGGCCCTTGAGAGTCATGAACACATCAGCTAGCAAAAGAAGTAACAAGAGTGATTCTTGCTGCTATTACCGCTTTAAAAAAAAAAAATCAAGACTTGGAACGCCCTTTTACTAAACTTGACAGAAGTTCAGTAAATTCTTACGCCAAACTGACGGATTATTATTTATAAATCAAGTTTGATGAGTCAATAACTGTCTACAGTGGTTCAACTTTTAAGTTAAGGGAAAACTTTTACTTTGTAGATAATATAAAATAAAAACTAAAAAAAAAAATTTAAAAAATAAAAAAAAGTTTTAAAAACTGATCCCCAGTTAGTGTGCGTTTGCGTCGGCTCCTGCGGCTTTCGGAGGCAGACCCTGACAGGCAGGCTAGCATATGGGTAGTCTAGGCCCTGAAGAGGTGCTGACCAAACGACTTTTCTTCTTCACCTTTAGTTCTGGCTCAAGGGATCTAGAAAAAGTCAAGACTGAGATTGCCTCTCGGTGGATTAGCAGTTGGCTTCAGCAGAA
This sequence comes from Lophiomys imhausi, assembly GCA_907164525.1. Lineage (NCBI taxonomy): Eukaryota > Metazoa > Chordata > Mammalia > Rodentia > Muridae > Lophiomys > Lophiomys imhausi. The sequence continues at coordinate 5,337,209 of CAJQZJ010004765.1, forward strand.
GGAAGTCTGGCCAGAGGTGGGCAGCATTCAAAAGTCCATCTGCAAGCAGGTGCAGACTCTGTAAGCTTACTTTTCCTTATCTACAGAACCAAAGTCGGCTTCATCTTGACTTATCCCAGTTCAGGTCTGTTACCAGTAGGGGGCAGAAGATACTTCTTTACAAAAAGAAATCCAACCAAGCTGGGGGTGTGTACTTGCCTAGTAGCACAGAGCCTTTGTTCCATCTCTAGTGCAGCCTGGGATGGGCGGGGAGATGCAGAGAGCAGGAGAATGAGGCCTTACACAGGCTGCTATGAGAGCAAGGCAAGTGGGGTGGGTAGATGTAAAAGGTCATAGTCGTAATTCTGAAAACTTTTTTAATTCACATATAGCAATTTGTACACTGTATCAAAATTTGCATTATTCAAGAATAAGTTACTCATACAGTACATAAAACAAATTTGCCAAATATCTTCTACCATAATGATAGAAGATGAAATCCCCTCTTCCTGCTGTCCCAATGCTGCTTGTTCCAACCACAAGTTGGCTGGCTGTTGGATGTGTCTTCATTAGGAGGCAGTGGATGACAGTCTGTCACTTGGTGCTTTCACCAAGGTAGTATCTGAACAAGAGACCAAGCCCTCGGGGAAGAGGTGACGCCTTAATTCAGGCTAAGAAACTTCAGTAAAAATAGTGTTGTCTGGTCCAAAATTGTAATGATCACTATACCTTTTTCCTACACAGTCCAGAAATGATCAAAGGCAGAAGATTTATACAGATCAAGCCATATGGATTGCTGGTCTAAAAAGTCAGGGCAGGTTGGTTGGCCTAGTTTTTTCTGCTGGTGACTATTTGTACTCAAATAGTCAGGAGAAGGAAGCAAGGGTGCAGGGGACTGCTGAGCTGCACTCAGTCTCTGTAGGGCCAATACTTCCTGCCTAGTATGGCTCGGCCTGCCAGTGGTGGTCAGTAAGGACTGCTGAGGCTAGGAATGATGCCAGCTGTTGACACACTCATGAGGGCATCTGGCCTGAGTCCTGGCTAACCCACATGTTGCCCTTCGGCAATCAGTCCTACTCTAGCAAAAAGAAAAGGCGTTGGCCTAGTGTCACTCTGTCCCAGAGCCATGAGAATGCTTTTGTCATAATATACTCAATTTTCTGATACCTTGGGCACCTTTTCAAAAGGAAGCTATCTAGTCCCAGCACCACAGAGGTGCTGGTTTACACTGTCTGGCAAGTCTCTCCTTTGAAGGCCCAGGAGAAATGAGCACCCCAAGTTTGAAGTTGATTGAGCTCTGGCCAGGGGCAGGAACACAGCTGTCCAACCAGTTCCTTTCCTCTTACACAGATTAGAGACCAGTCTGCACCAGTGACTGAGTATTGCTTATATCTTTGGTTCATACTTTGTGGAAAGTGAAGGAGATGGAACACAAATCTGCACCTAGTGAGTCACAAGCTTGCAAAGTACAGAGAGTAACCAGATGAGGGGCCAGTGCTGTTGGTTGGTTCAGCAGGGCTTCAGCATGTTTGCCTCTGATGTGTAAGAATTAAGTTGTGGCCGGGGTGTGGTGGCATGACGCATGCCTTTAATCCCAGCACTCTGGAGGCAGAGGCAGGTGGATCTCTGAGTTCGAGGCCAGCCTGGTCTACAGAGTGAGTTCCAGGACAGCTAGTGCTACACAGAAAAATCCTGTCTCAAATGAAGTTGTGACCCCCTAAAGCTGCTCTGTGCAGCTGAAGGCTGCAGCCACTGGTACAAACAGGCTGTCTGTGCTCATGAGCAGCCCACTCTGGACCCTGAAAACTGTGTCACTTGGGAAAGGTCAGAGCAGTATAGGCCCTATCTAGATGGATTGTGTGTGCAGGCGATATTCTCCCACCCAGTGACAATGCTCCCCTAGGACAGGACACTTAGAGTGAACTGTTACAGGAGTCTCTTCATAGTATGGTGCCAGCTCCCTTTCTGGCTCACAATGGAGCCAAACTCAATAAACTACTAGATTCTTGGGGAGGGGGCATGAATGTGGGTTCACTATATAAGCCTAAGAGCCCCTCCATTTGTGCTTGTCTCTCCCCCACCTGTTCATCCCATCGTGTGTGAAACTGCTATAAACCTGTGGTGTTTTGTTTTTTAATACATAAGGCACTGGGGTAGAATATCCCTTACCACCCTCCTTTCCCAGAAAGGATGACATACTTCATTCTCTACATTGAGGAGGACAGTGGCTGGCTACCCCATAGTAGGCAACTGTCCTGAGGATGCTGAGGGTGAGTGCAGCAGGTGTGCTCTAGCGCCCTGACTTGAGAGTGCCACAGGTCAGTGCACTGAAGTAAAGTGGAAACCTGAACCCTTTAACAAAAACTAATCTGAGGTAAGGTGTTTAAAATCATTTTTGATCTTAAGCTTATCCCTCTGGCAGAGCTTCTGTCCTAAAGCTAAGAATAGAAGCAGGATTATAGAGCATCTATCCCCTGTGGCATGGAATGTGGACTTGCCACACAGAACTGAAGCTACAGGGAAGGAGACCATGTAAAAATCCAGGGACTGTTAGTGTTGTGTGCTTCCTGATGACCCTGCCTGGTAGGAAACCTGTCCTTAGCTCTGTTAGTTCCACTGCCAGCTCTGGGCCTGCAGCCCCACCTTTTTTGGGTTGGGGACTGGGCCTAGGGTACCAGCTGGTGGCACCTGTGCACAAGAACTACATCTGTAAACAGTGGGAGAAAACCAGGGGCTAGCTGTGGCTGACAGCGGCCCGTGACAGCCTGGTGGAGGGCCACATCTGAGCTGGGAAAGGCTGAGAGCAGCCAGTAGCTCTCTGGAGGGAAGGAACATGGTTACATTCACACATTTGCATCTCTGCACAGCTGTGAGAGAGGGGTGTACTGGTTGTCGATGGCCCGAAGGTGGCTCCGTGAAGAGGAGTCCATCTCATAGTCTGAGTCCCGAGCACTGCTCACAGGCTCCAGCTCCAGGTGCCGCAGACTGTTGGCCAGCTCCTCAGGAGAAGGCACCAGGTGGAAGATCTGTTCCGGGGGTGTCACCCGGCCAGGGACAGCCTCTGTGCCAAGGCCAGGGGGACAGCCAGCAGATCTGAGGTGGGGGAAACCCAGCTCCGAGTCCCAGGGAGGAAAAGAGAAAGGGAAGAGGACAGTGTTGGAGGAACCTGGAGAGGTGACCAGGAAAGATGACATGGATGAGTCTTGAAAGTGCACCAGATAAAAAGCTTTGTGCACATGTGCACTGCTATGAAACCACCCCTTGGCAAAAACCTTGGGGTTCCTACCTGGTGCCTGGGACACAACTACCACATAGCCAGAGAGCCGGACATCACAGGCTGCTCCACACTCAAGTGGGATGGGGGAGCGCTGGAAGTGGCGGAGCATGTCCACCACCGAGGGAAAGTGCAGGTGCTGCACTCGGCATTGTCCACGTTCTGTGAGCACCAGGCGGAGGTGCTACGGGAAAAGGGGGAGGTTAGCCTGCCACCCAGGGTGCACTTGCCCCACTCCAGCCCATCAGTTCCAGCCCTACCTTGGCTCTGCCCTGCAAGTTGAATGTGAGCACATATTCCCCTCTCCGGGACTCACTCTGCCGCACCAGGAACACACCATGGGCATCGGGGCCCTGCAGCTGAACCAGCTGTGCAGCCCTCACCCTGGAGATTGGGCCATGGAACCAGGGATAGCAGGACAGGAAGTGATCTGTTTTCTGGCAGGCTGGGTCCAGCATTGCCCCTGGTGAAGCACCTGCTGGAAAGATAGTGGTGGTGACCCGCACGGGGGCCATATGTTCAAGCAAGGACACCCAGGGGCCAAGGAACTGGCACATACCTTGCTCCAGAGAGTCTGTGCTTCCCCTTGGGGAGCTCGCTGGGCCAGGTGGCTCAGCCACTAAGGAAAAGGATAACTCTGTGTCCATGTGCTCCAACCTGTAGGGGAAGAGGCAGGGTGAGGAAGGAGCCAGCAGTGGAGATCACAGTGAGCCAAGGCTGGGCAATGGTGGGCCTCACCCTTGGCCTGTGCTTGCCCTGAGCTCTGCCAGCCATGAGTTCAGCTGCTGTTCGTCTCCCACCTCAAAGATGATGTCTGTCTGGTCCTGCATCTGCAGAGAGGAGGCATGCAGCTCTGTATCTGTGGAGAGCACAGTGTCTCCCAAGGAGCCACAGCCCTGAACATTCACCTTCAGCACAAAAGTGTAGAGGTTGTCGGGCATCTCCAGGCGTGTGCACGGCCGAACCTCCCGGATGCTGGAGCAGGCCTCTTGGAGTTTGGGCTTTGAGCTCTAGGAGAACAAGAGGGTCATTCAAGGCTTGTGCCTGGAGGCTTTTCCCCCAAGCCTCTCAGGCTGTTTATAGTCTCTCTAGAGAAAGACAGCTTCCCACCAGGGGGAGCCATTCTCAGGAAGCTGCAGGAGTCAATGCAGTTGGCTATACAACATGACTGGGTTTGGCTGTCCCCACAAATGCCAGTTTCCAGAGTTACCAGAGGGGGGCCACCCCTACCCTGCCCTGCCCTCTGGTCCTTTATTTCCTCTGTGGTAATATTGTTCTTGCTGGCTGAGATGGCTGAGGACCAGCTTTAGAAAAGGCTAAGAGATAAGCAACTGGGAGAGCCAGAGAAATAGGAAAAACAAAGGACTTAACAGGCCTTTCCCCATCTGTCCATGGCTTTTGTCCCAGGTCAGGAGAAACTATCAGGTGCTCACGCCAAGTGCATCAGACCCCAGCCTTTAACTCTGTCCTTGCAGAGTCCATCCCCATTCCATCAGCTCTGGCCAACTTCCTGTTAACAGGAGTCAGGGGGGACCTGCTGGATTATCAGCCAAGTGGGGAAGACATGATTCCTATTCCTATCCACAACTGCTATCTGTGTGCTGGCCAGAGTTTGGGGGCTTTTCTCAGCTCCCCATGCAGGCCTCAAAAGGACCAGAGCTCTGGGCTTTGAGCTCTTGGGTACCTGAACCTCCACTAGACCAGGGATAGGGCACATAAACACTGGCCTGTTAGACTGAGATGGAGGTAGTAGAAGTCTCTAGCTAGAACCCTAAGTACATTTGGAGCCTTCGATTCTTCCTTGCCAACTCCTTCACTGGTCAAACCTAGCCAATAAGCAGCTTTCCCCAGACCCAGCTTTCAGTAGCTGGGGGACTACAGTTTCCAGGCCACTTGTGGCTTCTCTATGTAAGTGAAGTGGCACCAACTACCACGTTCCATATCATCCACTTCCAGGCCAATAAGTCAAGTGATTTTTTTTTTTTTTTTTTTTTTTGGCTGTTAGAGAATGCTCAATGTATCTTGGCTTTCTACTTCCCTCTCCTTTGCTCTGCCCTCTTAGGTGTGTAGAGTACAGCTCTGCCCTTTACAACCTCAGGCCAGGGGGTCTGCCTTTCTCCAGACTTAAACTTGGACGTCTGATGTTGTAAGAAAAGGCCCGAGATGTTTCCAGTCGGGGGACAGCTCAGCATGGGCCATGACATATTGCAGTTGCCTGTCCCTATAGCTCCAGTATTGATAAAACAGGAAGAAGCAAAGGTCAGGAAGTCCTGCCACCAGCTACTGCACCTCAAGCCTGCTGGAAAGGGACATTGAAGGCATGGCTGTCTCTTGGGTCCTTGTACTGATTTCTGGTCACTTTTGGGGTTTTTTTTTTGTTTTGGGTTTTTGGGACAGAGTTTCTCTGTGTATCCCTGGCTGTCCTGGACTCACTTTGTAGACCAGGCTAGCCTTGAATTCACAAAGATCTACCTGCCTCTGCCTCCCCAAGTACTAAGATTAAAACCCAACAGTATCTTCAACAGACTGTTGCTTCATCTTCATTAGGGCCCTGAAGGCACCTGGCCCAGAGAAGCCACAACCACCCAAGAAAGGAGCCTGTGACTGCCTTGAAATCCTCAGAACCGTCATGGCCCAACAGGTCACAAGCTTCCCCTGAACTGCCCTTACTCCAGGACTGCCTAGTGAACTTCTGCAGTCTGGGAGCAGGACACAACCTCACTGCTATCAGCCTTTACTGCCTCACCTAGGCTGAAACAGCTCCACCACCACCATCACCCTGTGACCTGAGGACAAGTGGTGGGACCCACTGATCTAGGAGAGAGCTGAGGTTTTACAGTAACTGGATCCTGTCGTGTTTGACCCTATCTCCAGTGCCATCCCAGAGCCCAGGGTGATGGGAAACACCCACTCTAGTGCCAAGATGTTCTATCAGAAACCCAGCTGCACGTGGCCTGGCACTAGGAGATGGGGGCAGGAGCTCTGAGGTAATGCTGGTCAATATGAAGCCTTGTTTCTCAATCACAGATACCTTCCTCTGTTCCACAATAGATTTTAGTCACATTATAGGATTACACAGAGACATCTGGGAGCCAGCCAGACTCTGGAGGCTGTGTACCTTACTCTGTCCTTTTTCCCATCATGGACCTTATTCCCATCCTAGGCTTCCTTACTTGCATAGGGAACAAGTTCCCCCAATGTTCCCTATAGGTCAAAAGAATTTAGCACAAATGGCTCTTGGCAAGTGCTCTGCCCCAGGGCAGCAGGCCCTGCTGGGGGTGGCATGAGCTTTGGCAGCATGCTCCAGAATGGCCACAGAGGCCAAAAGCTGGCCAGAGAGGACTGGATCCCAGACTGCCCAACAGAATGCTTCCAAGAAGGGGTTTGCAGGCCAGGAAGACTTCCACAGTTGTTAAGTCACAGGGAACTGTCTGCAACATAGGAAATCCACAGGCACCTTTCTTAAGCATAAGGGAGCCGGAGAACTCTGTCCTCAGAGGAAACCTTTCTGGGATGAGAATCGAGGCAGGAAGGGAAATGACAAAACACAGCCCTCGAGGCAGGCAGCAGTGAACTGACATCAGCGAACTGCCATCAGCTGTGGCAAAGACCTAAAAACTCATGCTGGGAGGCTCAGGAAGATCAGAGAGAAAAGTGAGACAGTTGTTTTCCCCTGACATGCTGCAGATGAGAGACACAACATGGACTAGAAATGGAGCTTGGTTGGTAGAGTGCTCGCCTCACAGGCATAGAGCTCTCGGTAAGTTCCTGGCACAACAAAACCAGATTAACACAGGTTTTTAATAAGATCAAAAGTTCAGGTCATCTGTGACTACATCTTGAGCTCTAGGTACAGAGAAACAAGCCATAGCCTGCCGAAGCCCAAGGTACACACGTGGCTGGGGGTGTAGCTCAGTGACAGATCCCTTGCCCCACGTGCCTCATCAGGCCCAAACTGCTGAGCAGTGCACTCCTCTCAAGTGAGACAGTCTGGAATTAGATAGTTGTGCAATTGTGTAAATATGCTGAAAACCAGTGTTTCTAAAGCAAGTATGGTATAGAAAAAAAAAAACTTTACAGAGAGAAATGACAGCAGGGTGGTGGTGGCGCACGCTTTTAATCCCAGCACTCAGGAGGCAAAGGCAGGTGGATCGCTGTGAGTTCAGGGCCAACCTGGTCTACAAATTGAGTTCGGGACAATCAGGGCTACCCAGAGAAACCCTGTCTCAAAAAAAAGAAAAAAAAATGGCCAGTCATATTCCTAACCAAAAGGATTGGGGCTAGAGAGAGTTCAGCAGTTAAGAGCACCTACCTGGTGGTTCAGACACTTCCCGCATCAGAGGATCTAGCACCCTCTGACCTCTTCAGGCACCAGAGTGCACACATGTACAGACACATAATAAAAACCTTGAGTTTAAGCTGAGGCAGGATGATTACAAGTTCCAGGGTAAGCTGAGATACATAGTATAAAAGGAGGAAATGGGGTGACAAGACAGTGTGTAGTGGTGCCAATGGGTAAAGGACATAGAGCACTGGAGTGGTCACTGAGCCTGGTTAAGACACACCCTTAGCAGCCAGAGAACCAAGTCCAATCCTGGCTCATGCCCCCAGCAGCTGCAGCCAATTTGGACATAGGGATTAACAAGTCATTAAGGACACTTGTATGTGCTTTTGTGGGAATATCACCTTGTGTTGTAATTTTGAAGCTCCTCAAAATGTTAAGCATTGATTGAACAGCCTACTAGGTACATCACAAAGATGTTCCAAGCTTATTTGCCATAACTCCCCAAGTGGAAACAATCTAAGTTCCACTTAGTCATGTATTAGGAAAGAAAATGTTGTAAATCCATACAAAGGAATATTTAGCCATTAAAAGGAACAAAATAATGACTGACGGAAGCCTAGGAGATATAATGCAGATACTCAAAGGCCACATCTAGCCTGAGTCCTTTTGAGACAAGCTAATGTCCTAGCTCCTAACTAGTAAATTTAGGATAGCCAGATCATCTTCCCATGACCCTGGACCCTGGGGTTGGGGAGAAGAGCCCAACCCAACACTGGCCTCTTGGGAACTCTACCCAAGGGGGTGCTCATGATACAATGCTTAGTGCAGAGTGAACTGCAGCAGGAGACATCTCCAGTGTCTGAACTGGGTACAGGTGGATGCAGGCTGAAACACACCTGTCTGCCATACTGACACTTTGTTGTATTGTGGTACATCCCAAGGACACAAGCAGAAAGATGAGCTCGGACCTGCCCCTCCCCAGTGCCTACCACACTACCCTTAGCCATGATCTCAACACTGAGCCGACAGCCCTGACTCCTTGATGGGTTCATCCCACAAAGCAGCAGAACCAACTTCCATGATGGTGGTGGCAGTGGAAAGGCAGTGTCCAGGGCAGAAGCTCTGGGCAGGGTGGGAATTGATTGGTACCTCCCCCAACTAAACATGCTCTACTCTACTGTGGATTCACAGAACTAGAGCTGAAAGCAGCCTTAGTGTCCCCAACTGTCTGCAGTGTCAGCAGAGCTTGGGTTCTGACCAAATTTCCACAGAACCCATTTAAAGGAGCAGGAATGATTGTGCTTTAACAGGCCTCCTGGGAACTCTGGCATCTCTCTCTCTCTTCCCCTTCCAGTCCTGTAGGTCCAGGGCATGCCCCTTGCTGGTTCACAGCTCAGAGAAGCTGAGGCATCTGCCTCTGAGGCGCAAGGTGGGTGGGGCTGTCACAGTGTGACATCTAAGGGTGTCTTCTGCAGGCCAGGCTTGTTCTGCACACCTGGGGCTTTAAACACAACCCCAGCTCTAATGCCCCTGCCCTATGCTCACACAAGACCCTATTTCTCCCTGCTCCACCTCTAGGCTGTGTGGCTTTGGACCAGTCTTCTCATCTGGGAATTGACTTCATGATGTGCCCCTCAAAGGGCTTGTGGGAGGATTCCATGGCTGAGTCAACTCTAGTTCTTGTCACAGGGAAAGCAAAGAAGCGGAAGGGAAGCCACTATACCAGGGATGGCAGCTTGAAAGGCCCAAGGCCAGGCCTGTCTTTCAAGGGTCAAGTGCCTTTCCCATGGCTGGGGGGGGGGGGGGGGGGGGGGGGGGGGGGGGCATGGGGCTGTGGAACCACAGAGCCTGGAACCCGGCAGAGCTGGTGGGTACAGAACAAGGCTTCCTGCCGCCGCTGCCTCCTCCCCGGCCCAGAGGAAACCGCCAGGCCGGCAGTGGCCAGCCCTTTCTTTCTGCTTCCTCTTTCCCACACAGCAGAGAGGGAGGGAGGCCAGGTCCCTGCACACCCCAGGCTCCTCAGGCCTCCTAGCTTCCCTGTCCTTGTGCCTAGCAAGTACATGGCCCTCCTGCCCATCACTGTCCCAGCTTCTTCTGAAACACCTGTCTCAAGCCACATAGCCACACAAGGGACCATTGGCACTAGGATGACCTGCCCCTTGTTCCTTTCCTAGGGCATTCAGTACTCTAGCCCTCACTCCTGGCACCAGCTGTGAGACCTTTCTCCCTAAACAGCAGTTCTCAAAGGCCTGACCCAGGCATACTCCAGAGTCACTCCTGTTCCTGACATCATAGAAGCCACAGGGAGGGGTGGCACTAGGCTCTCAGGCTTACCAAAGTGAAACTGACCTGGCCTGACTTTCTGCTCTAAGGGGCTGGGAGAGGCCACCAGTCTTGAAGAACACCCCTGCCAACTGGGCCAAGCAGTAGGGACCAGCAGCCCCAGGCCTTGGTTCCCTGGGAGCTACAGAGGTCAAGGCCTCCCTATAGTACCTCAGTGGCGCCCCCCACGTAGAGCACACGTTGAAACATGTCTGTCTTCAGCCCCAGCATCTGGAGCACCCACACAGCATCCCTGGTCAAGGCCCTTGGAGATGAACTGTACAGGGCCACTCCTCAGCCAGTGTGTCCTCTAGGCTCTACACACAGGTAAGACCAGGTGCTGGACCCTGCTGTGTCTCAAGACGTTTGGTTTTATTTGGGGGGTGGGCTTATTGTGTATCCTAGGCTGAACTTGAACATGCAGTCCCCCCTGCCTTAGCTTTCAGGGTGCTGAAGTAATGGGGTAGGGAGGGTGCCTATCATCCCATCCTTAGGTCTTTTGTCTGTTGTTGAGGTAGCAACTCACGTAACCCAGGGCTGGCCCCAATTTTGATACAATGCCTACTTCCCACCTATGGGGATTATAGGTAGTGCCACCAGACCCAGTTTAGACCTCAGGATGTTTTTCCCTCCAGAGCTTCTTTTGAATAAGGATAGAAGTGTCCACTTGCCCCTGTGTGAGTGCTTAGAACATGATACTAGGTCCTCAGGGTAGGCTCCACCCAACCCAGGCAGCTTTTGTGGCTCTTCAAACAAACCCCACACCTTCCACCTCAGGGGACCTTGGCCAGTCAGCAGGTTCCCCTTCAGACTCACAAGGAATCAAGTGTGGTGGCACATGCCTGTAATACCAGCACTTGAGACTGGAGCAGGAAGTTAGCCTGTGCTATGTAGTAATTTCCAGATCCACCCAGGCTACAAACTAGTGGCGTGAGGAAAAGGAAGACAAGGAAACTTTGGCACAATCCAGAACACTGGCCAACAGGACAGACAGCGTCCAGAAGCAGAAGAACAACCCCACAGATGGGCACTTCAGCACCAAGTGGCCTTGGGCTCAGACCAGAAAGACAGTCTCTCCAGCACACAGCCACATCCACAGGCACAGCATGGTGGCCCTGCCTCACTCCCATACACCAGCTCAGCCCAGTTGCCCACTGCCACAGCATGAAGGCTACAAGAAAGTTCCAGAAGAAGAAAGAAACAGTGCCCACAAACCCTGCAGTGGACCAGTATTCCCTAGGTGGGACGTAGAAAGCATTAAAATGGGAGCTTTTCATTCAGTGTGGTATATACCTATAGTCCCAGCACTCAGGATGCTGAGGCAGGACATTCAAGAGTTGAAGGGCTAGCCTCAGCTACATAAGGAGATGCTTTCTCAAAAGATAAAAATGGGTTGTCACAATGGTTCAGCAGGTAAAGGGAGGTGCTTGCTGCCAAGCCTGACAACCTGAGTTCCATTCCCTAAGATCCAGGTGGTAGAAAGAGAGAACTGATTCCTGTAAGTTATCCTCTGACCTGGACACACAAACCATGCACCCCTCCCACCCTGCTACACGCTAAATTACAGTGAGTGAATCACCACAAAGTGGGAACCAGTGCTGGTAAAAAGGCAGTCCCTATTGTGCGAATGACATCTGCAACACAGGAACGCCCATACCACACACAGGCTCTGGAAGTCCTAAGAAAAGGGAGCACAGGGGCTAAGGAGATGGCTCAGCTGGTAAAGCATAACCCACAAACATGAGGACCCCAAGAACTTACAGCTACAGCACTGGGCAGAGATGGACAGACCCCTGAGGCTCACCGGCCAGGTGGGCTAGTTGAGTTGATGAGCTCCAGGTTCAGAGATTTTGTCTTAACAGTTAAGGCGGAAGGCAAAGGGGAAGACCCCCACAAACACACATGAACATACAAAGGAAAGGATAGGAGAAAACAAAACTAAGCAGGCCCTTGGGGCTGGAGAAATGCCTCTGCAGTTAAGAGCACTGTCTGCTATTCCAAAGGACCTGGGTTCAAATCCCAGCACCCACATGGCAGCTCATAACAGTTCTAGAGGACCCTAACCCTCACACAGACATACATGCAGGCAAAACACCAATGAATACTAAATAAAAAGAAAGTATTTAAAAAGCAAACAAAAACTAGACTCTTTACAAACAAAAGAATAAATCACAGGGGCCAATAAAGCTAAATAATACAAGGGACACTATAAAGGAAGTACTAAAACTCCTCAAACAACAGCACATACCCATTGGAAGTGACCAGGTTCAAGAGTGGGGGAAGCTATGGAAGCAGGGGTTTCTCAGCCACCGCCACTTGGGAAAAGCCATGGTGTCACCAGGAAAATCACTTCCAGGAATAAACCCAGAGAAATGAAAGCACATACCCTACAGAGACCCATGTGTGAATGTCACTGTGACATTTTTCAGAAAAGTCCCCAAAAAGCCAAGTGGAGGAGCTTACTGGTACTAGTAGTAGCAGCGCTTGGGAGACTGATGTAAGGACCTAAGGAAGAGCCTATCCAAGGGGGAGAAAGCACTGAAGCAGAGCATCTAACCACTAAGCGACAGGCAGTGGGCAGCCAGCGTGGGCGAGGGCTTGTACTGAAAAGCACCAACATAAGGTAACTTAAAACACTCCAGGGGGCTGGAGAGATGGCTTGGCAGTTAAGCATGTTTGCTGCCCTAGCAGAAGCACCACCATTTAGCAGCCATTGGCAGGGAAGATGATTGTCTTGCCAGGCCCTTTGCCACCCTAGCAGACCCAACTACCTTTCCTTTGCAACGGTGCCAAGTGCATGCTCACTGGGGGCTTGCTCCTTCCACAGCTCCCATTAGAACAGTATCTTCCCAGCCCCTAATGTGTGACTAGCACACAGTAGGTACTAATAAATAATATCTGTCCAGTGGTCATTGGCCTGCACCACAAGAACAGCCATGCCTTGGGGTTAGGCTCACATCACTGTTACCCTACAGCTAGGCTGTCACATAGAATGGAACCACAGAACAGACAGAGAGGAAATCAAGGCAGGCAGGCAGCCAGGCCTCACACACCCACACAGGAGGGATAGACGCCTGCTGCTGCAGCACTGGGCCGCTGGGCCTCACCTGCCAGTAGAGTAACAGTTAAGTCTGGGCCACCGGCCAGGAGAGAACAAAAGCCCCAGAAAAGGAACTGACTGCAGGGTGGGCACAGCACTCTGGACTAACAGCTCCTGGTCCATGTCAGCTGGATCTGGACTTTCAAAGACTCTGCTGAGCCAACTCGCTGGCTCCTACCCTTCCTTCCACAGCACGAACAGGGCCAAGGTGGCCTCCGACTCACTGTCCTGAAGACTCAGGGCTGTGCAGGCCCACCGAGCTGCAGCACGTGGTTGAGTACCTCCCAGGGCGCTCACCTTGGGTGGATCGAAGAGCTGCCAGAGGCAGCCGTGGCCCGGGCCCGGGGCCCGCAACACCAGGCGTCCCCGCCGCCAGCGCGCTCCGCTGTCCATGGCCGCCTCGTCCGCCAGGCTGTAGTGCAGCGCCGCCTCCTTGAGCGCCTCAGCCGGTGGCTCCCGCAGACTCCAGGGTAGCAGCTTGCGGGCCGGGCCCAGCCTGGCGGAGGCGTCGCTGGTGTCGCCGGCGTCGCTGGCAGCCTCCTGCAGCTCCCCGGCCGAGCGGCGGCGGAAGAGCTGGCGCAGGCCTCGGCGCAGGTGCTGCAGGGCGCAGGCGGTCCGCGGGCCCAGGTCCTCGGAGCTGCGTGCCTTGGGCAGCGCGGGGCGAGGCGGGGCGGTGGCGCGGTAGTCTCGACCCAGCGGCCCCGCGAGGCCCTCACGTACCTCCCGGCAGAAGTGTCGCTGGAAGAGCTCAGCGAACTGCAGCGACACCAGGTCGGCGCGCGGGGGCTGTGGGTGAGCGCGGGCGAACAGCCAGTACTGGCGGGCCAGCTCCCGCGCTGCCGCCGCTGCGTGCCGCTCACAGAAATCGCTCCAGCCGCGCGGGGACGCAGGCGACGCGGGTGCCGAGGACGTGCGGGACGGCTGCACGGCGGGCCCGTTCATGGCGGAGAGCGAGGCGGGGCGGCCGGGCTGTAAGACAGGACAGAAGGCAGTGAGCCAGGGTACGTCCCCGCCCCCCGTGGCCACCCGGGAACACCCCGCACGTGGAAGCCAGCAAGCCAGCGGGCGGGCAGCGCACACGTGTGGATACAGTGGATCAACTGGGGAGGAGCTGCCTCCTCCAGGGAGGCTCTGGGAGCTCAGCACCACTCAGAGCCATGCTTGGGGTTTCCCGGAATTTTCCATCTAGTATTTTCAGACTGCGGCTGACCATGTGAAGTGAAATTTCGGATGAGGAACTGCCTACCAGGAAACAGAACACACAAAGTAAAAACTGACCAGTGACAACCAGGCGGCTTTGTAAGGAATGAACACAGGCTCTCCATTCCCCGCGGTGAGCGCTGTAAAGCGATACAACTCCTGTGGAGGAACAGTCTGACAAGAGTAGTTTAGACTCATTTCCGACGATTAAAGGTTTTCAAGGTACATACTTTCTTATAGGCCCAGAGCTAGGACCACAGCTCCCTGCTATTGGTGACAGCCCTGACTGGGGAGGCAAGGGCACTGGTTTGTCCTATAGCAGAAGGCAAGGATGAGGACAATCAACCACCCTCCTCTAGGAAGCTCTGAGGTCAAACCCACCCATCCACCCTGAATGACTATTTACTCAGCACACAAACCAAGGCTAACTCATTTTTCTCCAGCTAGTTTTTACAGGTATGGTAGCACATTTAATTCTGGACAAAAAAGGCCTGGCAGGCAAATCCATCCTGGAATGGTAGAATGTGGGAGCAAACTTGGGGTGCAGGGGAAGTAACTGAGGCAGATGGTTCTACCCACCCATCACTAGAAATCATTAGGATTAGGAGAACATGCACTCTGAAGCCTGGGTCCAAATTCCAGTCCCACCTCTCACCAGTTACACATGATCATGATGACCTCAAGTGGTTTTCCACCTTAGTTCCCCATCTGTCAAAGGGGAACTCATCCTGCCCAGCTCCGGGTGTTACAAAGACTCAATTGAGAATGGTTTATAATCTGGAAAAGTTCAGTGTGATTACTGCAGTACTCATTTAAATGTTGTAGTGAGTGTGGTGAAACCCACACTAAAGATGAAATGCAGGCCCGGCATGGTGGCACACGCCTTTAATCCCAGCACTTGGAAGGCAGAGGCAGGCGGATCTCTGTGAGTTCAAGGCCAGCCTGGGCTACAGAGTGAGTCCAGGAGAGCCAGGACTACACAGAGAAAGCCTGTCTCAAAAAGAAAAATAAAAAACAAAAACCCGAAAAGATGAAATGCAGCCTGTAGTGAGTGACCAGACTCATAGGGATGTAAGCACCTCTGGGCCTGACGGGAGACTGAGGCAGATGCAGGAGCAAGGCAGTCAAAATGTCAGGCCACCCCTGCACTGTCTGTCCATGGTGCCTAGCCAGGATAAGCGCTGCGGAGCCTGTGTACAAGACCCACCTCCATCTACTTCCTCAGGCACTCCCTACAATATATTGAGGGCCTGCTGTGTACCAGGGACACAACAGTGAACAGGCAAGACATTTAAAACATTAGCAATGTACCTTCCCAGCACTGTGAAGGTCAAGAATTCAAGATCATCCTTGGACTACATAGTGAATTCAAGTCCGTCTTGGGCTTCCTGAGACCTGCCTCAAACCAACCTTGTCCCCCACCCAGCTCCAGCTCACTGCAAAGTGGACCAGGCACTGGCTGTGTGGCCACCTCAATTTCCTAACTCATTAAATGTTTGTCAGGAGCCCTTGCAAGGGGTCAGAGGGGGACAGCTAGCCCCAGAAGTGGGGCTCTTTCTGCTGCCCCTACCACACAGGTACTTTCTCCTCTGTGGCCTGTGTACTGCAAGACCCAGAATAGACAAGGAAGGGTGACCAGGCACTTCCAGCATCTGACAGGACACTTCAACTCCAGAGGCCTGAGCACTCACTGGGGGGCACTCTGAACTCTGTAAGTAGTTTTGCATACCATACTAAGACCATAAGATCTTTAGCACACAGTAGGTGCTTTGCATATTGCAGCAAAAAGCCAAGAGGCAGAAAGGAATAGCCACATCTAACCAAGCCTATCTCACTCTGCCTGCCTCCCCCTGGGGAGCATCTACTCCCTGGGGGATTCCCAGCCTTGGTCAGTGCCATGTCCCCCCACACCAGGCCTTGACACTGAAGAGGCAGGCACACCCTTCATAGCCTGGATGACCACAAGCTGACTGCACACATCATAGCTCCAGCCCCACCTGCACACTGCAAGGGAAACTGGGCTGCATTCTCAAATCTATTTCCCTAGACCTGTCTACTATCACCACATCACAGGAGGAGCACACGTCCGCAATCTGTCCTCAGCACACTTGTCACAACTGTCCTGAGCCGTGGGGACTTGTCAGTGGCCATCTCTGCCAGACTCTGGCCCTGGGACCAGGGAACAGCCTCCACTTCCTGCCACAGCAGGGGCTCAATGACACACACACACAAACTCCTAAGTCTTACTACACAGCCCAAACTGGACTTGAGTACATCATCCTCCTGCAGGCTGGCATGAATAAAGAATTGCTCCTCCTTAGGAAGGACACATCCTCCTGCCTCTAGCTCCTGACTGCTGCATTTACAGGCATGCACTGGGTGTCTACAGTGCTGGCAATGGAACCCAGAGCTTCCCACATAATAAGTAAAGCACCCTACCATCTGAGCTACACCCCAGTCTAAGAATAACCACCTGTATACAGATGCCTAGTGACCAGCACTAGCCACCATGTACCCTAGCCTGCCTTCTGGGCACCCTGGGCTCTGTCTGCATCTGCCCCTTCATCTGGAACTTGTGCCTGTTCACTATGTGTCAGGGTCTAGAGCTCAGCTGCAGTCAGACCCTGGCAGGACCTCCCACCCCCCCATACCTTCTGCCAGCCAGGCTCACTCCAATGTTGCCTCACAGAGGGGTGCCACTGGCTATGCACCCTCCACCCCTCAGCGCTGTGCTGACCACCTCCTGCAAAGATAAACTCCAGGCATCACAGAGCCCCTAGGGTGTAGGAATGAAACCACAGGGTAACCAGTACAGCCCTCATAAGGGAGCACCCCAAAGTGCACCCCAGGAACTAACTCACTTCCTACACCCTACAGAGTCTGACAGCACAGAGCCAGGAATGGGAAGGGCTGTTTCAGCTCTTCTGAAGTGGAAAGCGACCAGAGGCCCTGTGCACAGCCCAAACCTACCAACTGTTTAGAAACAGTCATACTATAGAGAAAGCAAGCACATCCACTCACATTAAAATGGTTGGCTCTACTCCCGACTCCCTGAATCTCAACTACCTGGGTGTCTTGTCCTTAGACCCAAGTAAAATATGGGGAAATCAAGGCATGGGAGGTAGGCTTACTCAAGGTCCCACAGTCATCTGGGGACAGATCCCAGCCAGCCAGCTCCCAAGCACAGGCTGAAGCCAGCACCACTGCACCATCCATGTTCACCATTCTGGGGTACACATGCCGCCCTCAAGGCCCACTCAGATCAAGTACCTCCAGGTTCATCTGCAGTTGGGCAAAGCAGGCGGGCATTCTAGTCTCAGGTCACATCCCACCCACACCAACTCCAACATGGGTCTCTAAGAACACCCCTGAGTGGAAAAGAACACCCTTAGGATCCTACCCCAGTAGCTCCAGGGGCTGCCTCCACCGCACCCTGCCCAGGGCAGCAGGACAGGCAGGCAGGCTTTGATGGGCAACTGCAAGGGGCACTCTAAGAGCTGTGGTAGGTTGACACAAGCTGGAGAAGAGAGTGGCTGTGATGTTTATCACTGACACTTAGAGCAGGCCGCCCACCTGCATAACCCAAGCCTCAGGAGGAACCCAATGCTGGGTCAGCTGGCATTGGTGGCATGGCTGAGGAACACAGGCCATCCCAGGGTGAGGTGGCTCCAGGCTGGATGCCCAGAGGGGCTCAGCAGCAGAAAGGTGACTGACTGAACAATTTCCATGTGCTAGGAGATGAAGCATAGCTCTCAGCTTCTAACAGTCCTGGGATGTGGTGGGAGGAGCTAGAAGCAGGAAGGAGCAAAGCTCAGCCCCAGGTCCAGCTTGTGGTATGTGACCACAGGCACTGCTCTCCTCACCTGCCTCAGGGGTGTCTTCTGATCCCCACCTGGTGAGAGCCACAGTGATAGCAAAGAGCTGGGCCATGGGTACTTGTCCCCATCCCCAAGGCAAACATGCAGGGCAGCTAGCTCCCTGCAGTCAGTAAGGTGGGCATCGTCCCTGAACACCCCCATTGCCCCATTCAGCCTGTCACAGGCAGTGCTAGTCTCTAGAGCCACAGCCAGGCTGCTGCTCCTGCATGGGCACAGCCACCCCAAGGGCACAGAGGGCCTGTCCTGCCAATGAGAATAGAAGGGTGCCAGAGGGGATTCTGTGATCACCCTGACCCATGACTGCAGAGATGGCTCAGCAGCCTCTCAGCTAGGAGTCCCATCTCACACATGAAGCCTCAATACCTGGAGGGTCCACCTGCCAGGCCAGGGAGGGTTGTTCAGTGAGAGAGAAAGAGAGAGAATATGAATGTGTGGGTGAGCGTGTGTGTGTGTTGTAGCTGTCAGGTCTAGGAGGACTATTCAGTGTGCATGTACCCAAGAGTTGTGCCTACCCCACCCCTAGATTCTGGGACACGAAGCCCTATATCACCCTCAAAAGACTGCCTCCTCCAAGAAGGCCTCCAAACTGACTCTAGGCCGCAGAATTGAGAAGACAGAGGGCACACGCCTCACATTCTAGCCCACAGGGAGCAGGGAGCAAAGGAGTCAGCTCGGCCTAAGAGATTAAGGTTGGACCACCTGGCAGCCAGTAAACCCCATCTTGGGGTCACCAGGCTAGCCCAGTCTGCCAGAATATGAAGCATTGTCTGGCCTCCTCTGCCCTACCTCCCCTGTACTCCTCCCACTACCCCCACAACTTGACACTCCAGACAGCCATCACCCTAAGTAGGCTCCGGGAGGTGAGGCAAGCAGGGTAATAGCCCCCAAGACTGGTGTACCCTCCCAATACCAGTCCCGGGGTTGACAGTGGCAGAGGTGATGGCTGATGTACCTCACTGCCAGGGAAAGCCTCACCAAGTCCTGAACTGCCCCGGGCCTTTAAGGAGGATCACTGACAGTCTCTGGCCCTTGTGTGCCCCTCCACATCCAAATGAATCCTTGGGACTATCTGGAGATGCCACCAGTGTGGGTCTGAAAGGTAAGTCCTGCATTAAGAGGCCACATTGAGCCCCCACCCCCAAGCCTAGCCCCGCCCCCAGTCAGCTGCCATGAGTCAGCCCCGCAAGCAGGGCACCCCCACAGACTTCCTCCAAGCCTCCCGGGGGACCACGCTGCACCCCTCCAGCAGCCAGAGGAGGGGAATATCCGGACATGTCCCAAGGGGCTGCAGGCCTGGCTCACAAGGAAGCCAGGAGGCTGCTCCCCCTGCCGACCCTTGACAGGGTTGTGTGGGAGGAAAAATCTTTCAGCCATCTGCTCAGCTGCTGGGTTTCCGGCTGGCCAGGGTGGGGCAGGCCATCAGGTCTCTTAGGGACCTGTCTCTTGTCCCAGTGAGAAGAGGGACACTGGGCTCAACAGCCCAGTGGTGGTCAATGGGACCCCAGAGTACCGACCAAGAGACACTGGTTGTCCAAATCATGAGGCCCAAGCAGGTAGTATCTAACAATGGTCAAAGCCATGCAGTCAGACCTGAGACCTACCCAGTCCCTGAGAGACCTCAAGCCCCCGGAAACTGGGATCTGGGGTACAGGACTCCTGGGTTCAATTAGGCATGACTCAGCCAGTAACCCCCACTGAGTCATTTCCCCTAGGCAGCCTACCAGCCTCAGTTTCCTTGGGGAGGGTGGGTGGCTGGGAACAGGCCTGGCAGGAGTGAGCAGCCCCTCCAAACACTCCAGATGGAAGCTGCTTCCTGCCCTGCCCCACCCAACCAGAGATGCTCAACGCCCTGGGGACCGTTTTCCCAGGATGCCTGGCAATTAAGTGCCAGCCCCTCTTGGATTCACAGCAATAGCTTGAACTTACTGAGCACTAACCTCATGCCAACACTGCATGCCTCTCTCAGAACAAGTGTCCTCCAGCACCTCCACTTCAGAGCTCTGAGGACACCTGAAGCTTAGAGATGGTAAAATGCAAGTCCCAGACCTCAGACTCAGGGTGGTTACAGGCCACCTAGTTCAAATGCCTCCTCCTTGCTGGGCTCCTACAAGGCACACAACTACCGTAGAGGGGAAAGAGACTTGGCTCACACCAGGCAGGTCCCAAGAGATGTCAGGTAACTTGCCCAGGGCCTCACCACTGAAGCTACCAGCGTCTGCATTATGAGTCTCTACCTGAGTGCTGCTCCAGGAAAGCCTCTCATGTCAACAATACTATCTGCTCCACCTCTCTGTGTGCCACACTCCATGGCAGTTAAAGCTCTTCCCACTCCTGACGGCTTCATCGCCTCAGAGAAGTTAAGTGACCACCCAAAGATTCCCACTAATGAGAGATTCAGAAGCCAACCAATCAGCCTCAAAGGTGGGCTGGACTCCAAAGACCTGCTCTGCAAAGGGTGTGATACAGGCCCAGGTTGGGGACATTTAGCTCCCTGTGAGATCATCACCAGAGGTCTCCATCAGCCACTCATGCTAGAGAGGGCAGCCTGGGCCTGACAGCCAAAAGGGGCTCCCAGTACCTCCAGCTCTGTCCCAGAGGAGGAAGAAACCTGAGGGCGCTCCAGCTGGACTAGCTGAGGTACACAAGCTGACTGTGCAGTCCGGCTACTCAAAGGCCTTCACTTGTCTAAGGTTGTCTCTTCTACAGGGAGGACCAGGCACTGGGTGACAGACTTTGGTGCCAGAGTCAGGAAGGAAGGGCAGCAGAAATGACCTCACCATAACAGATAACACCCTTGTCATGGCTGCCTGCCCTCCTCATCAAGCCTTTCTGTGCTCTGGTGGCCCTCACAAGTAGGTGTCAACTGAGGAAATTGGAGACCAGGAAGGGACTGTCATCTGACAGGTCCTTCAGAATTCACTGCCCAAAGACTTGGGAAATCCCGGAGGAGCAGCTGGTGCTCGGGAAGCTGAGGAAGGTCCACAGCCTTCAATAAAGGTCGATATAAAACAGGACAGTGTGTAGCCGGGCGGTGGTGGCGCACGCCTTTAATCCCAGCACTTGGGAGGCAGAGGCAGGCGAATCTTTACAAGTTCGAGGCCAGCATGGTATACAAAGTGAGTCCAGGACAACCAGAGCTGTTAAACAGAGAAACCCTGTCTCAAAAAAACCAAAACCAAAAACAACAACAACAACAAAAAAAAACAGGACAGTGTGAAAACAAACAGACAGCCTGTAATTGAGCCCTTCTCTCCTGCCAGGCCCAGGTGGCTTCCACACTCACCACCTCATTAAAACTGCATCACAAATCTCTTATTACTCTCTTAACGGAGGGGAAACTGAGGTCACGGCCCTCATCTTGGAAAGCAGATGAGGAGAGTACAAGTTCTGCCTCTAAGACCCTCTGTTTCCTTCTCTGTCCAGCCCTTGAGGGCCCCAGACCACAGCTGCTGCTGCTTCGGGCCAGCCCCTTCCTAGCTGGCAGTCCCATGGCCCATAGGAACTGCACAAGTACCAGGATGTACTCACACCTTGGCCTAGATGGAGTTCCTCCCGGGAGGGGGCCTGTAGGTCGAGACAACTTCCCCAGTGGGTCCTGGCCTGTCATGGTCTGCCCACCCCTCCCCACGGTATCTGCCAGCTTTCGCCTTTAGGGCTCGGCGTGTCACCCCTATGGATCGATCACCAGGGCCCTAGTGACACACGTGTCCACCCCCCCACCACGACAGAGGCCAAGCACGCTGTGTCCCCGGGACGGCTCTCAGTTCCTCCCGCGGCGCCCCGCCAGGCCCCTCTCCGGAGGCCCCAGCTGCAAGCACTGACCTCCGCACCCACATCACTGCGGTCTGGGATTGGGGAAGAGAAACAGAATGAGGAAACGACAGAAAAGAGAAGCGGGACGCGGGCGGCCGCCCGGCCCAGTTCCTCCAACGCACTCGGCGGGCCGCGCTTACCGCGCAAGCTGCGGGTCGGGGCCCGGCCGGCCCATGGCGTCGCACGGCCTCTCCGCGCTCAGGCAGGAAACCCCGGCTCGGAAAACGGCCAGCGCCTCATTTCCGCCACCAGCGCCTGACAGCAGCCGGGAGACGCGGCCCTGGGACGCCCCCGGGACGCTGTTGCTACCGCCGCTGTGGACCCCGTGGCCCGTGACAGTCTAGGCGAGGGGACGGCCAGGCGGAGGCGACGGCCGGAGCCCATGCCGCCCCGCGCGGTTATGTAAAAAGGAACCGGCCGAGAGCCGCGCGCGGCAGCGGAGAGCGGCCTGGGGGCGGGGCCATGGCTAGTCACGCCCTGTCTACCGCCTGTGGGCCCGGGGGCGGCGGAGCCTATACTGGCCCCGCCCTCCCCGCACTGCCCTCGCCTGGGGAGGAGGGGAAAGGAATCGTGAAGGGGAGGGGTGTGCTTGGCCCCGCCCCTATCGCGCTGATCAGGCACCCGGTGCCTCAGCGGGGCGGGGCCTGGTGCGCGTGGGCGGGGCCGCCCGACCTGCGGGACCTCGTGGGGGCGCGCCCCTGCGGACTCTCCCCTGCTGAGCTTTATCTGGGCTCCGCCGGCGGGTCTAGCAACTGGGACCGCGGCTTTCATCAGTTCCGGAGAAGGGGGCCCAGCCCCGCCCTAGCCCCACTTATCCGCGGCTCGAGCGGACCTGCCTCGGCGGCGCCATCCGTTCGGGTTCCGCGTAGTCCTGGAATGGGATGAATAGGCTATTCTCTACCTGGCTGCCCGCTCTCTAGCTTGTTCCAACTTTCTCCCCAAAATTACTCCGCACCCCAGGCAACCGAGCCTTTTGAGCTTAATACGTCTGCGCGCCCCTTAGCCCTTTACCTTTTTTCTATCGCCACATGGGGGTGCGGCTAACAGTGGGGTGCCCCTGTTCTGAAGTGGAGTCACTGCACGCCAGTCTTCCCCGCGACACTAGGGAGGGAGGGGAAAGAGGAATGCCTGTTCCTTCCCCCACCCCCAACAGGAAGCAGACCGCCCACGCCCCCAGCTTGGAGGGGCCACTGCAAGCCTTCCCAGACGACAGGCTCCCACGAACCACTGGCTCCCTGGAGCCACAGCCTCCCTTTGCTGCCTGGGACTAAATACTTGGTCCCTCCAACTCACTTTCTTCATCTATGAAATGGAAATAACTCGTGTCCCCAGCCTACTCGGGGACTGGAAGGAGTGAGTTGCTTGCTTTAGAGCAGTGAACCAACCGGGCTTCAGTCCCCAGGCCTGCCGTTAGAGCCCCAGGAAGAGACTCCCCCACAGGTGGGGATTTCCACTACAATCGGACGGCAAACAGGGGGCGGGTGGCAGAACGGCCTGGAAGAAGCCACAGAAAAACGTGCGAAGGCAATATCCTACGATGTGATAGGTACTGTAAGGTGCTGGGGACACAAGTTAGCGATTCCCTCGTGGGGGCGGCACGCTGGGTCGGTCAGGAGACAGCACAGTGACAACCCCGTTGTGGATGGAGAGGGTGTCTTTGGGACTCAGGAAGAGAAATATTTGAGGAATATTTAAACTGAGATCTCGCACAAGATGAGAAGGCAAGGCATTCCAAGCCAAACGAATTGCAAATGCAAAGCTCCTGAGGTGCCTTGTTAGAAAGTAGAAATAGCCCCACCTACAAAGAAGGAACAAGTTGGCCTACACGTGGTGTTTTGGAGGTCTTGGTGCTGGGTCCGGTTTTGTGTTTTGTTGTGGTTGTTTTGTTTTGTTTTTCTTTTGCTGGGGGAGGTCCCTTCTGAGAGCACTGGGGAGCCATGAAGAATAGTGAGAAAGAGAAGGCCCAGATAGAGCGTGGGTTTGGTGTCCCCGTTCGGAATCGTCTGCTTAAAAGACGCAGCATCTAAGGAAGGAGGGTTTCCATGAAGTCCAGCCTTACACAACCGGGGCGACTGCCGGGTACCTGCTGCCTCGCTGTGGCCAGGAGGCGCGCGCGGAGTATCAGGTCACTGGCACCCTTTGCCAAATGGTGGCTGCAATCTGCCAGCCGCAAGCACTTTCCCTCTCGCAGCCATCTGCAGCCCTGCTGAGTTAAATGGGGACTTGTGGTTCTTCCTCTTTTTAATCACAGGCCAGCCCTGCCTGCCAGATTTCTCCGAGGCCCAAACCCGTTTCCTTCCCCGCTCAGTTTCTTCTCGCCCTCGGGCCCGCCCCAGTCCTGGTTGCCTGAGAGCCCTGCGCCGTCAGAGTCTTCTATTTATTTGTTTTTCCTTCTTTCCTTCGAAGGGCAAAGGGCTCCAAGGCCGGACTCAGCGGTGACAGCAGCGACCCCGGGGTTCTGCGCCCCTGGGGACCTGGCTCCTCCCACCCAGCACAGCTGGAAGGAGGAGGGGGTAGGCCGCTGGTTCCCACGGCTGGCGGGGACTGCCGGAAACAGGCTGTCCACTCCCAGGGGCCAGGCCACCAACCCTTCCTTCCTGCTGAGGGCAGAGGCATAGGGTCCACCTGCAGGGACCCAGGTGGCCAGGTCAGGAGAGCCAAACCAAAATAGTCACCTCAATGTCACCTGCAGTGCGTGATTGGAGGCCAGCACTTAGAGGCTGAGACTAAAGGATCATCAGTTCAGGGCCAGCCTGGGCTACCTAGTGAGTTGGAAACCTACCTGGACTTCATGAGACACTGTCTCAAATCAAACAAACCCAACAACACCAATGAATGTTAACCAGAGCCAAGAGTATTAGTAAGTCAATGGTACAAGCCATTCACAGTGTTAATATGAAGAACAACAAACATTAACCAGATAAGACTAGGCAGATGGCAGGACAGGTAAAGTGCTTGGTACGCAAGCATGAGGACCTGAGTTCAAGCCCCACTTGAAAGCCAGGCAGGCCCACTGGGCCTTATGGGTCAGCCAGTCTAGCCCCATCAAACTAGTTAGTTCAGTGAGTTACTCTGTTTAAAAAAAAAAAACAAAACAAAAAAACAAAGCAACATAAAATGGGCATGTGTGTATATGTCCAATGCCTTTACGCCCAGCGCTCAGGAACCAAAGGCAAGTGGAACTCTGAATTTGAGGCCAGCCTGGTCTACATAGTGAGTTCCAGGCTAGCCAGAGCTACAAAGTGAGACCCTGTCTCAAGAAAAATGAAAAGACATGAGAAATGAGTGACTGCTTGAAATCCTGCCACAGATCACACCCCAGGGCTCCCACCACTGTGCTATAGCCTCTTTTTACTTTTGAGGTAAGTGCTCACTGATTTGCCCCAGCTAGCCTTAGACTTAGCCCAGGAAAGCCCTGACATCTTAATCCTCCTGCCTCAGCCTCCTGCATAGCTAAGCTAACAGCCTGGGATGCCTTGGTTGGCTTTGTTTCTGGTTTTTGAAACAGTTTTGCTGGGTTGCCCATGTGACCTCAAAGCTGTGATTCTCCAGTCCTGCCCCCTCTCCAGTGCTAAGGGTTAACAGGTGTGAGCCTCCAAACCCACTTTGTACTTATCATTTTAAAGTTAATTAAACTGTTTTGCCCGACTTGGCACCATGGCTCACACCTGTAATCACAGCACTCTGGATGACTCTCAGGAGGATCACCCTGAGTTCTAGGCCAGCCTGGTCTATAGAGCGAGACTCTGTGTCAATTAATAAATTGAATGTACAGCTAGTATGCTGGCACACACTTATAATTCCAGCAGTGGGGAGGCAGACGGGGGACCTCTTCAGTACGGGCATTCCCGCTGCCTCATAAAGACACCACAGGCCACCAGTCAGGAGCAACCATGGGAGGATGCCATCTCAGAAGGGATTAGCCAGGCCCTGTAAGAGTCCCACCAAAAGCAGTCCCAATGGTCTCAAGGTTTGTTTCTTGTTTTTATTTTCTCAAGAGTCTTGCTGTGTAGCCCAGGCTGTCTTCAAACCTATGGCAATCCTCTTGCTTCAGCATTCCAAATATTAGGATTACAGGTGTATGCCACCATGCCTGACTTCCAGCCCTTTTAAAAATTAGTATTTATGGTCCAGTGTAGTGGTGCATACCTTTAGTCCCAGCACTCCAGAGGCAGAGGCAGGTGGATCTCTGTGAGTTTGAAGCCAGTCTGGTCTACAAAGCAAGTTACACGACAGCCAGGGCTAAACAGAGAAATCCTGTCCCAAAAAACCAATAAATAAATAAATAGTATTTAGAAAGAGAAAAATGAAAAAAAATTATATATGTATGAAATTTTCAAAGAATAAATTTTGAATATTAAAATATTTATGAGGGGCTGGAGAGATGGCTCAGTGGTTAAGAGCGCTGGCCCTCTTTTGCAGAGGACCAAAGTTAGTTCCCAGCACCCACAGGGTAACTGGGAGTTACTCACAACTTGTAACCCCACTTAAGGAGATTCATCGCCCTCTTCTGTCCTCTGCAGGCACTACATACATGTAATGAACTTACATGCAGGCAAAACATTCATACACATGAAACTAAAATCTTTAAAAATAATATTTCTCTATTTATTTTGTGCTGTCACAGTGGCCCAGCAGGAGAGGAGAGGGAACTTGTCAAGCGTGCTGACCTGAGTTCCATTTCTGGAACCCACATAGTGGAAGGGACAATTGACTCTCACATGTTGTCCTATACACACAGTAAATAAATATATAGTGAAACCGGAATTACCCAAACCACGAGTGAAGGAGAATGTTACCCAATAAATGAGTGAGTTGGGGGATAGTTGTTACACAGCAATTGCTAGCTAACACAGAGCTTACAAAGGTCCCAGGGTGTTCATCTCATGTGTTCCCTATACATGGATTCAGCAATGGCTGAAAGGGCCCAGGAAAGCAGCCTGGGCCTTGGAATAGCTTATACACATCTGCTGTGGCCTCTTTCCACCAAGTACCCAGAACTCTCAAGCAAGATTCCTGCCTGAGCTGTGGGTCGGATCTGCTGAGGAGCTCAGGAGCCAGGTGCCCTCTACTCCCTGGCTTCCTCTCTGGGGCTAGGGTTCCCTGTTCTGTGCTCTCTGCCCCTTCCATGTGAAAACTGCCACAAGTCCTTGCTCGATAGTCAGGAGTCATGCTCAGACTCTGTGTCCAGCCAAGGCCATGCCTGCCGTGAGAAAGGGGCCTATTTGTTCATTTGCCCTATGTTTATGAGGAGACTGAAGCCCAGAGCACCGGTGTGACCTGACAAGGTCACACAGCAGCCCAGGGACTGAGCAGCCATTCTGGCTTCCTGACTAGAGTGTGACTGCAGAGCCCGGGGTACCCTCATCTAACTATACCCACCGCGATATAGGAGAATAATTAATGATGTTTGTTTTGAGACTGTAGCCTAGGCTGTCCTGGAACTCACTAAATAGCCCTGGATGATTGTGAACTTGCAGCCTCCTGCCTGAGTTCTTGGTTTACAGGTGCAGGCCATGTCACCTGGGTCCTGGGGAAAGGATTTGGAGGGTTTTCCACACAAGACTTGCTTGGCCAACAACTGTAGGCAGGAGAAGGGGGCTGCACCGCTCCACTTGACAGAGGAGGAAACTGAGGCACAGAGACGCAGGTGCCCTCGCGAAGACCCGCAGAGCAGTGGACCGGCCAACCGGAATCCGCACCCGCTGCTAGCCCGACATCCCCCTCCACCCCAGGTTCTGATCTTGGCTTCAGCCCAGTCCCCGGCCAGCACCCTGCCGCGGAGAAGCGCAGCCGCCCCCTCTTCCGCCAGCCCTGGGAATCTGGTTTCTGGGGAAGTGACTCAGTGCCCTGAGGCCTCGCGAGGCCGTCCACTTCCAATCCCGGTAATTAAAGGCCCTAATTGCTCCGCAGTTCCGATACTCGGGTCCCTTCCCGGATCCGCACGCGCTTCCTGGGCGGGAGCTTGGCGACAGCGGCGGACACGATGCTCGCGCGCCCCCTGCTGGTCATGGCGGCCGCGCAGCTGCAGCCTGCCTCCTTGAAACCCGGTTCCCCCCGGGCGGCAGCGCCACCAAGGTGGAGGACGCGGGTTTCAAGCGGGTTTTCTCCCTTAGGAGGCGCTTTAAAAAAAAAAAAAATCGCCAGCCGGGCGGTGGTGGCGCACGCCTTTAATCCCAGCACTTGGGAGTCAGAGCCAGGTGGATCTTTGTGAGTTCGAGGCCAGCCTGGTCTACAAAGTGAGTCCAGGACAGCCAGGGCTACACAGAGAAACCCTGTCTCGAAAAAAAAGAAAAAGAAAAAAAATATGTGTGTGTATGTATATATACACACACATATATATAAAAAAAAATCGCCATGCCTTTAATCCCAGCACTCGGTCTACCTCTGAGCCACGCCCCCAGCGATTTAAGCTCTTCTAGCCTTTATTTCTTCATCCATAAAACAAGGATAAGAAAGAACTATAAACTGGGCGTGGTGGCACACACCCTCAATCCCAGCCCTCAGGAGGAGGTGGCTGTGAGTCTGAGGCCAGACTGATCTACATAGTGAGCCCAGGCCGGTGGGAGCTACATAGTGAGACCCTGGCAAAAGCCACAAGTAAGTAAATAACTCTACTTGGTTGGATTGTAGTGAAAACCGAGTCAACGATTTCACATGGAAGTTTGTTACAGAGCAAGTGCACAAAAAGTGATATTATATTGTTATCAGTTATTTGCAAGGCACCAATCTGGTGATGTCCTAATCCCCCCCCCCCCCAAACACACACTCTAAAGCCCTCCATAGGTCCCTATTACCTCAGCAACCTCATCTTTCCTCTTCAGTAAGCGCAAAACACCCATGCCCTGGCCAAGGGACGCTTCTCCTGTCTCATTCTCCCAGGCTTTTTCTCCTCCTGTTTGGTGAAATCCTATACACCCTTCAAAAACACCCGAAATGTGACCTCCACCTAAAGACAGCCCTGGTTTCCCGGGGTGTGTGTGGGGGGGGTGTAGATTTTTCTGACGTGCGATGGCTTTGTCTCTTATACAGGCAGGACACATTCACTTGCCAGAGTTCCTGGAAGGATGGAGCTGATGTCCTACTCTCTCTGAGTCTAGTTCCCAGGATGAGGCTGGCACTTGGTGCAGAGTCACACCGGTGGCCTTTATGTCCATCTGCTTTCCCTTAAGGGATCATTCATGCTCTAGCAATGTGTCGTGCTCCGTTTCTTTTGACGGCTGAGTAACATTCCATTGGGTGGATATACCACACCTGTGTTGAAGGTGCTATGGCTCTCACCTTGTATGAATGGGCCTTCAGCTCACCCTCAGCACAGCAGGAACAAACCACTACAGTGACAATGAAGACACTAAGGCAAAATGGCAGGCAGGTCACTGGTGTTGGAATCTGGGGACCCTGAAGCCTAGGCTGGTGCAAACAGCCTTGGATCTACAACCTCCATAAGCCTCAGTCCCCTCATATATAAAATGAGGGGGAGAACAGCACCCACCTATCCTAGTCAGGGTCACTGCTGCTACGATGGAACCCCATGACCAGAAGCAAGCTGGGGAGGAAAGGGTTTATTTGGTTACACTCCCATATCCTAGTCATCACCATAAAAGTCTTCAAATCCTTACAAATCTGCATTGTGACGGCCTGTCTTCCCTGTGTGTGTCAGAAGAGCGCTCATGGGCTGGCGAGGTGGTTCAACAGTTAAGGTTAAGAGCACTGGCTGCTCTTCCAAAGGACACATGGCAATTCACAGCTGTCTAATTGCCCAGCGTGAGGCAGAGGCAGGATGATCTCTGTGAGTTCGAGGCCAGCCTGGTCTACAGAGTGAGTTTGAGGATAGCCCTGGCCTTCCTGGATAGCCTGTAGGGTTTTGTCTTTTAAAGACAGGTTTCTGTCTTTAAAAACCAAAAAAGAAGAAGAGTGCTCCTGAAGTGGGGGGGGGGTGGTTCTGATCTTTCCTATCCTGGGCCAGCTTGTGGGTAATGGAGGACTATACCAGTTCCTTCTTAGGGACAGCTCTAGGGGAAGGGTTTGTGGCTGGCTAGCCTCAGGTTCCTTCTGTCCTCACCTCCAGAATGCTGGGATAATAGTGCACATTGAGTACCTGGCTTTTTATGTGATCAAGGTCGTCATGCTTGCACAGCAAGCTTCTTCCTAACTAACCACCTCCCCAACATCATCCATGTGGATTTTTAAAATATTACATTTATTTGCTGTGCTTCCCACAACACACATATGAAAGTCCCGGGACAACTTTGGGGAGTTGATTCTTTTACATTGTGGATCCTGGGATCCAATTCAAGTTGTCTCAGTGGCAGGCACCTTTACCTACTGAGCCATCTCACTGGCCCAATGTGGGGTTTTGTTTTTTTTTTTTTTTTTTTTGGTTTTTCGGGACAGGGTTTCTCTGTTTAACAGCTCTGGCTGTCCTGGAATCGCTTTGTAGACCAGGCTGGCCTCGAACTCGCAAAGATCCGCCTGCCTCTGCCTCCCAAGTGCTGGGATTAAAGGCGTGCGCCACCACCGCCTGGCTTTGTTTTTTTTTTTTTTTAAACCTATTTTCTGAGTACCTGGGACAGGATGCTCACTAAATGCTGCTGGCTGGGTGTATGACTAGAAGGAAGGAAGGTACCAAACTCAGCATGAAGAAGGGCTGGGAGTCATCAGCCTCCTTGAAGAAGAAATGGCCCAGAGAAGGGATCAGAATGGATAGCCAAGTATTGGAGGATGTGGGGGGTTCTCTGGAACAGCAAACAGGAAGAGGCTTGGGGCAGAGGGAGAGCAGGTGATGGAGGACAGGAGAAGAGAGTGAGGAAACCATGTAGATGAGGCTGGAAGAGCGGCAAAAGCCAGTACAAGGAAGGCATTATGGCTGACAGGACACAGTCTGCACTTGGTCTTGAGGTAGTGAGGTGTCCGAGGAGGAGACAGAAAGGACCCTGATGGGGAGTGACAGTGTTCAGATGGGGAAGTGCTGGATTTGAGATGTGGTTTGGAGGCGAAACCATTTCCGTTGCCATAGCCCAGTGTTGGCTCCCTAATTCCCCTTCCAGATCTTTCTAATTCACGGTCCCTTCCACCCATCTTCAGTCCGAAGTCACAAAGGTATTGGCTACTCTCTGGAAGGTGGAGACAGCCTAAAGCCCCCGGGGGATGAGCAGCAAAGCAAAATGCATTCTGTGCCAACGATGGGACATTACTCAGCCATGACAGGAGGGGATGCCAACTTCAACATGAACTGTCCTTGAGCCCTGGAGGGAGAACGACACCAGGAACAGATAACATGGGTCCTGTGAATCTCTATGTGGGTCCCACAGAGTTAAAGTTGTCTTGAGGTTTTCTAGGGCTGGGAATGGGGACTAAGCCTCCCTTTTCTGATGATGCTGAGAATCGAACCTGGGGCCTCACACATGCTGGACAAGTGCTCTACCACTGAGCTACATCCCAGCCCTGGGATCTTTTTCTGAGGTAATAAAAATGTTCCCTAGCTGGGCATGGTTGTGTTTGCCTGTAGTTCTTGCACTTGGGATGTGGAGGGAAGAGAATAGTGAATTCTAATCCAGTCTGGGCTATATAATGAGGTCCTGTCTCAACAAACAAACTAACCTGCCTGCCACTAGACATTGGGAACAGTAACCCTGGGAAGGCAGCAAACTCAGTCAAATTGTTTGGTTTGAAATAGATTTTTCAAGTGATGTTCACGTCCATTAAAAAAAAAAAAAAAAAAAAAAAAAAGGCCAGACTGTGGTAGTGCACACACCTTTAATCTCAGCACTTGGGAGGCAGGCAGATCTCTGTGAGTTCGAGGCTAGCCTGATCTACAAAGTGAGTCCAGGACAGCCAGGGCTGTTACACAGAGAAACTCTGTCTCAAAAAATCAACCAACCAACCACCCAACAAAACAAAACAAAATATCCCCATGTTTCTTCTGATATTTGTCCCCTCACTTTTTGTGTGACTTTCTCTGGGGGTGACAGAGCAAATGTATACTCATCCCAGATAGGGATTGCGGCACTTAGGCAGACCAAGGTAAAGACTCCCCCAAAGTCCAATGATTTACTGAGCTTACTTCCAGACAGCAGGGGCAAGGGTCACTTACAGAGCATGGGCGAGCCCAGAGCAGCCACATCACCAAAAACTTTCTTCAGCATGGATGATGATATCCTCACTGCTGCATAGATGGAGCCCCCAACCTTCAGGTGACCTTGCATAATTCATATACTTACAATATGAGAGGCCAGGGACCATGAGACCCCTGTAGTTGGGGCAGAAGCACATAGAGTTGGGAGGGAGGTGCAGGAGAGAGGAGCCGAGATGGGAAGTGAGGGATAAGGAATGTCCCTCCACTACTATGAGGAACCTCAATAGTCAACCAAATTCATGGGCTTTGCCTGGTCCCCATGTCCACCTCTCAAGCCACTGCCATGGATGGGGCGAAAGCCTCTCAGAGCCGCAGCCCACAAGAAGCAGCTCCTTTGAGCATATTATTAGCTTATATTGCTCTAAAGGATATTACTAGGTAAACTCTGAATAAAATAATAGACAAAGGTCCTGTACCAGTGCTTTTTGTTTTTAAAGGACTGTTTTCTGGGGGAATGGTGGTTCACACATACGGATTTAAAAGTAGGGGAGGGCTGGGTATGGTGGCGCACGCCTTTAATTCCAGCACTCAGAATGCAGAGGCACGTGGACCTCTGTGTCTTTGAGGCCAGTCATAGTCTACAAAGTGAGTCCATGATAACCAGAGCTATTACATAGAAATTCTGTCTCAAAAAACAAACAAACAAAAGAGCAGAGGGAACTCAGTCACAACTTATTTTCAAGTAGTTCTCAAATAATACAGTTTTACATATCAATGCCTATGTATATCATATATAATAACGTATACTTTTTTTTTTGGTTTTTCGAGACAGGGTTTCTCTGTGTATCCTTGGCTGTCCTGGACTCACTTTGTAGACCAGGCTGGCCTCGAACTCACAGTGATCCGCCTGCCTCTGCCTCCCAAGTGCTGGGATTAAAGGCGTGCGCCACCACCGCCCGGCCAATAACGTATACTTTACACCTGGAGAAAAGGATGGAGCAAATGTTAAAAACTGGAAAACCTAGGTAAAGGATATGTAAGTTCTTCATGCTATTCTGGTAAACTGCTACTTTTTTTTTGTTTTGTTTTGTTTTTTTTTGGTTTTTCGAGACAGGGTTTCTCTGTGTATCCTTGGCTGTCCTGGACTCACTTTGTAGACCAGGCTGGCCTCGAACTCACAAAGATCCGCCTGCCTCTGCCTCCCAAGTGCTGGGATTAAAGGCATGCGCCACCACCGCCCGGCTAAACTGCTACTTTTAAAACACTCCATAAGCATGAAGTTTTTTCAAAAATAAAGTTAAGAGGTCGGCATTGCATGGTGATGCATGCCTCTAATACCAGCATCTGGGAAGCTAAGACAAAAGGACTTCAAACTCAAGGCCAGCCTAAGAAATGGAAAGGCTGGTGTAACTCAGGGGAGAACATCTGTCTAGTGTGGTCAGGTCTTGGGTTTGAGAGCCGGCAGCAAAGGGAGGGCAAAAAGTGGGACAGTCAAGATACAGTCTAGTTGCAAAAGCAGATGACTTATCTGTCTACTAAATATTCCAGAAAGTACTGCAAGGAATTCTCTCTTTGCAAGTAATCTATGTCATAATAAGCTAGGTCTGTTCACTGTGAAAGTGGGAACACTATTATTTAAGGTTACCCATAGTCAATCAAGATTAACTATATACCTACTATGCAACTGTCTATATGGTACGCACATTGACAAAAAGAGGGGAGGAGACTAGAACAGGAGGAGGTTGCAGAGCCGAGTCCTTCACTCAACTCCATCACACTTGTGTCCTCAAACCTATGGCTCCAGGATACAAGCGAGTGTATGTATGCCAACACCCGCCATATTGAATCAAGTCAGGCCTATGATGCATTGGGCCCAGTCAGGCTAGCACTAACTGGCTGACACTGATTGAGTAGTGGTAACTGGATAGCAGCTGAATGACTGAGGCCAGGCCACTCACTGACACTGATTGATTGGCAACCACCAAGTACTGTCTGATGACTGACCATCAAACCGAGGAGTATCAATGACTGACAACTGACTGAGAGCTGACTGACCACCGACTCATGGCTGACTTCTGAACACTGACAACTGATGTCTAGACTGACTGGCTGACTGACTGGCTGACTAACTAACTGGCTGAGGACTTACTGATCCCTGATTACAGACTGATAACTGACTGAACAACAACTGACCATTTACTGATCAACTAAGGACTTCCCTTCTTTCTTTCTCCCTCAGAAAGGCTGGGACTTTCCTCCCTCCTGGGGATCCCACCAGAGCCTCAGGCATGCCAGTGCACTCCACCTTCAGGCCCCTAGAAGATTTCCAGGGCAGCTCTCACACTGAGGTCTGTATTCTGTCTAGCTTCAGCCTTAGTCTGCGGTGTGAGGTCTGAAGCGGGCTTTGTCTTTCTGGATGGATCTCTGCTAGCTCCAGTTTAGTTTGGTAAAACCTACTCTGGACTCTGCCCTTCCAAATGCTTCCATTATGTGATGTCCATTACTCAGGCCCAAAGACGTGGATTCACTTTTAAATCCTTTTCTGAGTGCCTCATCTCCTAAAAGGAGCCATCAGGAAATCTTGCAAGTAGTTTACGAACACACACAAAGTGTGCCCACTCCACACTTCTATTTTTCCCACTCTCTCCTCCATGTCACCACCACTCGCTTGGATCACTGAGTAGGCTCCTACTTGGCCTCCTAGCCTTCCCCCTTGTCCTACAGCCCCCCCCCCAAAGATTGCATCTCTGCTCAAACTCCTCCACAAGCCAGCCATCATAGTGCACAAAATAATTCCCCAATGTTGGGAGGTGGACAAGAAGCTCTCTGTGAGTGTGAGGCCAACCTGGTATACTACATTAATTTATTATTATTATTATTATTTTGAGACGGGATCTTGCTATATCGCTATAGCTTTGCACCCATCCTCCTGCCTCTGCTTCCCGACAGCTGGATTGGCAAGTGTGTGCTACCATGCGTGCCTGAAAGCAAAGTTTTCTCCCAAGTTCACAGGGTCCTATGCAACATGGCCGGTTAAACCCTGCAGCGCTAACTTCTTTTTCCTCCACTTGATTGCTGCCCTTCTCTGAGTCTTTGCTCTTGCTGTTCCTCGACCTGGGACACTTTCCTGTAGGTCTCCTGAGGGCTAGGTCTCTGGTCCTCAGTGGTCATCCTGAGAGTTTGTCTTAACGCTCCACTCTAGCTCTTGATTATTCTCTTCCTCACCCCACTTTTAGAACTGTTTGTTGACTGACTCCTGGCTTTTTCTCTCTGGATCAGGCTGCACACAGTAGGCACTAGTGAAACAGTGCTGTGGAATAAAACAGGGATCCTGGACTATCCTGTTTTGCTCCTGTCCTCAGGCTAGGAGGACCCAGGATAGGAAGGGAGAAGGAAGCGAGGAGGAGGAGGAGGAGGAGGAGGAGGAGGCAGAAAGAACAGGAAGTGAAGAATTCTGGGAAGTGGAAACGTATTATTTTGGGAAGAGGAGGGGAAAGAGAAAAAAGAAAACCCCCAGCAATTCCTACTTACTGGGAGCGCCTGCAGCTTAGTCACGTCCTGTAAATATTCCGCTTGTCTTTATATTTTACAGACAAGACACGGAAGCCCAGAGAAAAGGTGGTACTGCTGGGAGGTCACGCAGGGTGGACCTCCAACTCTGCTCATTCCTAGAACTTTCTTCACCTGGGCAAGTACTTGGATGGCTCGGTATCCTGTACGTTTACAACAGACTTTGTGTTGATTTTGTCTGGAAACCACATGGGTTAAACATTTTTTTTTTTCTTTTAAAGACCGCGTCTCACCATGAGAGTCCTGGCTAGCCTGGTACTGGATACATAGACCAGGCTGGCCTTGAACTCACAGAGATCTACCTGCCTCTGCCTCCTGAGTGCTGCTGGGATTAAAGGTATGTGGCAGCACATCCAGTTCTTTTTACATTTCTCTGTGTGTGTGTGTCCGTGTGTCCTCAGGATTGGCGGCAAGCGCCTTTACCCGGTGAACCGTCTCGCTAGCTGTGTGTCTTTAATTTACGAAGCTACTCTAGTTTTCCCTCGGCTCAAATCCTCAGGCTTTCTGGACAGAACTCTGCGGATTCCTGATCCCGACACTGTCCCTTTAAGAGTGGTTTCCAGGAGCGCGCGTGGGGGAGCCTGGCAAATCCGGAGGCGGGGCCTGGTGGGGCTGACCAATGGAAGAGCGTGTGTGGTCGGGGGGCGGGCCCCTCCTGGGAGGACCGCTCAGGGTTAAAGGGGCGCCGGCTAGTCGCCATCGCTCGGCTGTGGGGAGACAAAGCACTCGATCGCTGATCGCTGTCGCCCCGAGCCGTTCCGGGCCATGGGCGGGACGGACTGTCGCGCCAGCCCCGCAGCCAGGTGAGGCCGGGCGGGCGGGGACGGCGACGGGGACGGGATCCGCACGGCCATCGCCTGGGACCCGCCTGCGGCCTCCATCGCGGTCCGGCCGTGCGCCGCCGTAGCTTGCGATTTTGCGGCGGTGACGTGCCTCAGTTTCCTTGGAGTCCTAGCCTTGGGGGCGGCTCTAACCCCACGGATGGTGGGCTCATCACTTGCCTTAAAATTTTAAATATTTATTTTTGTTTACATGTGCTCGTGCGGCGGTCAGAGGACAACTTGCAAGAGACCGATCTTTGCTTCTTCCATGTGGTTTCTGGGAATCGAACTCAGGTCAGAAGGCTTGGCGGCAAGCGCCTTTATCCGCTGCACAGTTTCGACAATCCTCCCTTTTTGTGGGTTTTGTTGTTTTTGAGACAGGGTCTCACTGTGTAACTCTGGCTGGCTTGGAACTCAGTAAGTAGACCAGGCTGGCCTCTTACAGAGATCCACCTGCCTTTGCATCCTAAGTGCTGGGATCAAAGGTGTGCACCACCATACCGGCTTGTGTCCTTTTTAAAATTTGTTTTTAAACAGGGTCTTTCTATGTAGCTCAGGCTGGTGTCTGCTTTCCAAGCTGTGAGCTACCACATTAAGACTTTTGCCTACTTTAGAATACTTTCCCTATAGTTTGTCACAGGCTCTCCTTTTTTTTTTTTTTTTTTTTTTTTAAGCTCATCTGAGCTTCCTTGAAACCCATTGAAGTAACTGAGGCCTGGGAGGTGGCGGTAATCAGCCTTCCACCCCGGACTAGACAGGAATTTGGCCCCTAAAAGCACGGTCTCTAGGCCCTGTTGATTCTGTAGCTTAGCACCCTCCTCCTTCTTAAACTTGAGGAGAATAGGACGGTTAGAAAGCAGGGAGCAGTTTCTCCTTCCAGGGGAAGCTAGAGAGCCTGGGCCCTGCTGGTTCCCAGCCTCCTTTCCTGAGCTGGAGCAGGTAAGGGCAAGGGACATGTCTGGGCCTTCTTGTCTTCTGATCTTGGGCCAGGGTGCTCCCATCTGGGCAGCCCGGGAGCGGGGGGAAGGTAGCTAATGGGCTCAGAGCCCCGTTCAGGGTGCTCCC